>JAJJMJ010022236.1:151167-168427 GCA_022059055.1 Vitis cinerea | reverse complement strand
CGACTTTGCCAGTTGTAAAGTTGAGAGGAAAAACACTAGTGGCACTTGTCATTTCCTAGGACACTCACTTGTTTCATGGCATAGTAAGAAGCAAAATTCGGTAGCCTTATCTACAGCGGAAGCCGAATACATAGCAGCCGGTTTATGTTGTGCACAAATCCTTTGGATGAAACAAACACTTAGTGATTTCAATTTGATTTTTGAGCATGTTCCTATAAAATATGATAACACTAGTGCCATAAATATTTCAAAGAATCCGGTACAACACTCTAGGACTAAGCATATAGAGATAAGACATCATTTTCTTAGAGACCATGCACAAAAGGGTGACATTACACTTGAATTTGTAAGCACAAAAGATCAACTTGCTAATATTTTTACAAAACCCCTAAGTGAAGAGCAATTTGTTGATATTAGAAGACAACTAGGGGTAATTTCTTTATGATCAAATGATTGCTTGATGAATTCTTGTTGATATTTGATTACTACCCAAAAGTGCCATTTTACACCTTTAAGTCATTATGTTTTAAGCACTTTTGTGTAGTAATTCTTCACCTTTATTCCAATTGGCATGTTAAGGACCTAGCAATGACTTCTAATCATATTTGTGGCTAGTTTTAGTGTTTTGACATCTTTTTGGATCATTAAGACAAGCCAACCAAAGAAGAAAAGCAAAGAGAAGCAAAGAAAATCAAAAGAGAAGCAAGGAGGAAATCTGAAGTCAGCAGCTGCAGTGTTCTTTGGCACTTTTGGAGCACTTTCCGAAGTCCATTTTTTATATGCTATATACCGTTTCAAAGCTCAAGAAGTCAAGAATCCAACGCTTCAAACCGTGCATGATTTGGAGCTGAAACGAGGAAGTTATGACCTTCGGAAGAGAACTGCTCCAGGTGTGCGAAAATTTCGCACACCTTCTGAATGGTGTGCGAATTTCGCACACCTGTGCGAAATCTCCTCTGAATGGTGTGTGAATTTCGCACACCTGTGCGAAATCTCCTCTGTTTTTGCCGACTCCACTTTAGATATTTTCTTAAGTTTCTTTTGATGTAATTTCCTTTCTTCTCCTTGTAGCAAGCCAATGAAAAGCTTTGCTGTTGTAAAAACTATATAAGGGGTGGAAATCACCTCTTGAAGACATGTAACCCGAGTGTTAAGCTTAACACTTAGCAATATACAGAGCACTCTTATTTTCTATTTTCTCGTTAATATTTTCTCTTTCTTGGAAGCCAAACAACCTCTGAGGATGTTTTCTCAGAGGATGAGAGGCTAAACTCTTGGTTTCTTGGAGTGAAGGAAGCTAGGTGAAAAGTCCAGATGAAAAGGTGGAAAATGCTCGTGCATTAAATTCAGCTAGTTGAAGTTCATAAATGGCTTTTTAATCCAAAGTTTTGCTTTAAATCCCTTAGAATCACTTTGAATGGCCAATACATGGTAAGCTTCAGGTCTTTATGGATGCTTATTGCTAGATCCATATTAGTCCATTAGTTATCATGTACGAGCCATTGGAAAGTGGTTCAAGGTGAAGACCTATATAGTGTCTAAAGCCATTAATGGACCTTGACTACCATTTCTATTGATTTTTATGGATTAAATCTTCATTGTTAAACCTACACCGGTTCGGGAAATAACTATAGGTTAAATCCCCAATGCGAGGAGAAAAATCCGGAATTTTCCACTTTGCATTCTAAACTTGATCCTAGCAATCCTTAGCTCCGAGAAACTTTCTTTCTTCCATTTTTAATTAGTTTATGTTAATTTAGGTTCAAATACTTTCAAAACAAATTTTATTTTCTTTTTAAGCTTTAAGTTTTTGACAAAGGAAATCATTAAATTTAATTTCTAATCATGAGTATATCACTGGTAGAATGAAAACCCATCCCAGAGTTCGACCCTAGAGCCACTATACTATAGTAGTTTTGCTACACTAGTATGAGGTCATAGGTTTTATAAATGTTTTTGATTAAATGACCCGACTGGGTATTCCATGCGAATCAATATTGCTCTTGAATATACCCTATGATTGCGTGAAATTCATATCATATGCATCATATAGAAATAATCATAGGAAAGAGGTCAAATTTTGACCAAAAATCAAAATTCTCGTGGCATTGGACATAAAAAATTGGGGATTTCAACTGAAAAGGGCAGGGAGAGGATCACGAGACAAGAAAATGCAAGAAAATTTGGAAAAATTGACCATTGACCGTGCTGTTGACCGTTGACCGTTGACCAGGCGATCGACCGGTTGAGGAACCTATCAATCGGTTTCTCGGGGCTGAGAATTTAAAACGCCCCCCGCACACTTCATTTCTCCCATTTTCTCTTCCAGAGCTTGCTGCCCTTTCATATTCCTGCTTCCCGAAGACTTTTTGGCTAGATTTCGGACCGATTGCAGGCTGAAGACTTGATTTTTGAACGGATTTGCGCTAGGGTTTTGGTTTGGAACCCAGGGTTTCACCTCTTGAGAGTGTCTCCTCTCTGCACCATGCGTCTCAGGGCTGTTCAGCTCCATCTCCAGGCGTCTAGGGTTTCGGGTTGGTGGTTGCTTCTTCCTCTTTGCTTTCATTATCTCTTTGGACTCCTTCTTCTCCTCTTTCGCTTCATTGATGGCTCCAAGGAGAGAGACGGGCACTTCCAGGGCTTAGTACAAGCGCCCTGCTGAGCCATCTTAGCCCGAGCAGACGAAGGCTCGTCGAAAGGCGAGGTTTGAGACGACACTCTTTAGTTCGAATGAAGACTATCAACGCTACAAGTAAAAATTTGCTTAGAGGAAAGTCGTCCTAAGGAGAAGTGTCAATTTCTCCCAACTTCAGCACTTTGGCTTTGAGGAGTTGTTCGGACAGATGGGATGGCTGCCCGTAGTGACAATCTCTGAGCCAGTCTTCCCGACTTTGGTGCGGGCTTTCTATTCTCGGGCAACCTACGGGCTTAGAGGACCCGTATTATCTACTATGAGAGGCGTTGAGATCCGTTTGAGTCCTGAGAGCATCTGCCGCATTCTCGACATCCTTTCGGTTGGACTCCGTGTTTATGAGGCCAAGGTGTGGCCCACTGTGCCGGGATTTGAGACTAGAGAGGCTGTTCAGAGGTTGTGCGGACTTGCCGATCCTCAGGGGATGGGCAAACCATCGACTCACAGCTTGACAGTGACTAGCTGAGTCCTTCACCATATGATTTGTTCGATTCTCTTGCCACGTGGAGGACACCGAGACGAGGTCTCCTACCTCGAGGCTTTCATTGTTGACTCGATCCTCACCGGGAGACGGATTCATGTTGGATACCTTATGATGATGTATATGATCTCCTGTGTTGAGAGCTCGACACTAGTACTCCCCTATAACCGCTTTCTTACCCGTGCTTTCAAGGATGCCGGGGTCGACTTGAGTAGAAAGACAGATTTTGAGGCCCCCACCACCTATGACACGTATGATGAGCAGTCTCTGGGGTGCATGAAGTTCGAGAAAGCGCCTGATGGCTCCTGGGTTAGGAAAGCCGAGTGAGAGGCCCGGGGACATGATTAGATACACCCTAGAGTAGAGGAGGAGGCTGAGATCAGAGAGATGGAGGATGGGTTGGACCCTCAGAGGGACTTTGAGCAAAGAGGGCCCGAGCTTGACATTCCGCCTCCACATCAGTCAGAGAGCATTCATGTTGAGGCTACCTTCTCCGAGCCTATGATGACTGAGCCGTCTTTCATAGCAGGCCCTTCATCTCAGCCATCATTTACCGAGCTACCATCTCAGGCACCTCATGTTCCTGATTATGCGCCTTGGATGGATCTCTCCGCGCAAATCAGCTCTCTTGGGACTCGTATGGAGGAGCTTTCCATAGTCCATGACTCTCGCTTCTACTCTATGGAGGAGCATCTCGATCAGTATCAGACTGGAGTCACCTCTCGGTTTGATCACTTCCAGCAATGCTTTGAGCGCATAGAGGAGTGTATGGATCAGCAGCAAGCTATCTTCGACCACCTCGAGCAGCGCATGGATCGTATTGAGAGCCATTAGGCGAGTCAGCATGAGGAGATGATGGCATATCTCCGCTCCGTGTTTCCTCCTCCACCCCCTCAGCCTTGAAGCTATTTAGACATCCCCCTTCGTTTCTTTTTTATGTTGCCAAAAGGGGAGATATTTATAGGATCTAGGATCTATAGGATCTAGGAGTCTCTCATGCATGTCATTGTTATCATTGTCATATCTATCTTATTGTACATGTGAGATTTCCATATATATATATATGATATGATATTTTTATCCATTGATTTTTCGTGTTTTACATTGCTTATCGTTTGATTGATCCATGATTGGTTTGAGGGGGAGATTTCTTTCTCTCCTAGATAACCAAGGTTTGTCATCATCAAAAAGGGGGAGATTGTTAGCCCAAGGGTTCTCCTAATCGGGTTTTGATGATAACAAACCATGGTTAAGTAACTAATTGGTTTAATGTTTAAGAATCTCAGGTATAAACTCGAAAATTCATCAAAGGACCAAATGAATACAAGATCGAGACGCTTGGAAGAATTAAGATCATAGGAAACTAATGTAAGATGAATGCATGAGTGCACTTAGGATTTTCATACGTTTTCATGCATCTTAGAAAACTCGGTTTATTCTTTAAAGCGTCGACTTCATTAAAACCCAAGTTTTTAACTAATTTACCTTAGGCAAAATGTTTTAAAATTGGCTTAATAATTTACCTAAAGATCTTGCCTAAGTGTTAGAAAAGAAAGGAATAAAAAAATAGGTTTTTTGGGGCTAAAAAGGCTCAACCGGTCGAGGACCGGTCGAGGAAGTTTAAAAATCTTCTCTCTCCCAGTAGCCTTCTCTTCCTGGTCGAGGTGATTCCTTTATCGGTCGAGGTCCGGTCGAGGTCCGGTTGAAGCAACGGTAACCTGTCATGCATTAAATGCTCCAACGGCTAGTGAATCGATCGACCCCTAGCTCGACCGGACGAGGTTGCCTTTTGTTGTTTTTGACTCCCGAGCTTAGAAACCTATAAATTGAGAGCTCCACTTCATTTATTGATAAGAGAACACTTGCATTCAAAGCCCACCTACCTATTCTTGATCAAAAAGCTCTCATTTCTTTCATAAGTGCATTAAATCACCACTTGCATATCCTTTAGTGCACTCTTGTTGTCATCCTAGCTTTGCCTTGTATTTGAGCCATCTTTAAGCTAGGTTGAGTGAGTATATTTTGTAACAATCTGAGTGTTAAAGCGTTCAAGAGGGTTGAATCTTGAAGAGGTTGTGTAAGAGCCCATTGGAGCCGAAATCCAAGTGTAAGAAGATTAGAAGCTTGGTTGAAGCTTCAAGTTAATGGAACCCTCACTCGGTTAGGGGGTTGAGGAGAGTGGACGTAGGCAAGGAAGTGCCGAACCACTATAAACCCGAGTTTGAATTCTCTCAACTCTATCTCTTTACTTTGCTTATATTTTGTTTAATTTTGTTGTGATTGAAAAGATTTAAAAAACCCCATTCACCCCCCCCCCCCCCTTGGGTGTTTTTCTTAACTAAACATAGCCTTTGTTTTCTCAAATATGTTTGGCATTATAGTAGCTGATAGTACTACAGATGTTAAACCTATCATTAATATCAATAATTCATAAAAAAAATATGTAGTAATTTTTTTCACAATCTATCCACTGCACATTGAGACTCTCAATGTGCTAGAAAAGTTAATAAAAAAAATAAAAAATAGCATAAGTATGTTGTATCTAACACTTACTATGTGCCCAAGTCGTCATAAAGGCCAACACGTTTGATGATATGCTATATTGAAGCAGAGATACGTGGGCGAGCAAACGAAAAGTAGTACGGCAAGAAGGGGTCATAAATAAGGGATGCTTATGTATGGTCATGAAAACATCAATGTATGACAAATAAAACCAACAATTAATAATTAATATAAATTAAAACAACAAATAAAAATTAATATATGAATAATCTTACTCATGAAATACTCGTGGATCCCTTAAAACATCAATAAACAATTTGAAATCATTAGTTTGGTTTATTTCGAGCCCATAGCAGTCGTTCAAAATATTGTGTAACACACGTGCAATATTATTATGGATAAACTGAAGATCTAGTCCCATATTATCATCACATATTCTTGTAATTTTCCCTCTACTGTTCACCATTGCCACATTATCCATACCAAATCTATCTTCCAGCTTCTTTGATGATACCAAGTATTGAATAGCTTCAAACATGTCACCCGTTAGGAAATATTAACTAAATAAAAATATATAAAATAAAAAAACATTAAAAAGAAAATAAAATATTTATTACAAAAATATCGTAGAATTGATATCAATTCTTGCTTAAGCCTATGTCTGATTACAAGTTTGTGTTGTCTTATCCAATCTTGTAGACTGATGTGGAGTTAAAAAACAATTATACGTTGTCCAAATTTTACAAAATTATGATAGCCAGCAAACACATACTGCTTATCCAAAGTTCCCGCAAAATCATTGGAACAAAATTCTCTGTCGTTTAGATGCATTGTTTTCAAAGTCACCAACCTAAAATAGTTTCCTTTTGCTTCTACTTCATATATATTGTCTTTAATATGTTTCACATTATAGTAGCTGATATTGCTACGGACATTAAACCTGTCATTAATATCAATAATTCGTAAAAAAAAAAATATATAGTAATTTTTTTCACAATCTATCCCTTGCACATTGAGACTCTCAATATGTTAGAAAACTTAATAAAATAAAATAAAAAAATGGCATAAGTATGTTGTATATAACACTTACTCTTAATCAAATTTATGTGAAATGCTAGTAGCATATCGAATACCATCCCAAGAAAACCAAGCCATAGAAGGTTTAACTCTTTGTTTAAAACTTGAGCATTTCTATATACTACATTAACACATACATCTTTTAGATTTATAAAAAAAAATGTATAAATAAATCAAAAATAAATTAAAATTGCCACAACATCATGAGCTACAAGATTCCCCATGAAGAAAAAAAATGACCAAGGGTAATTTGAATAATGAGAACTTGGCCATGCCAAAACCCTTTTCAATTTTTGGCTATAATTTGGTCTATTATTATTTTTGACCCATTGGGTCCATGAAGAGTTAATACATGGATATCCTGAAGAAATATGTGCCAAAGTCCTCTTAAAGGCCAACACGTTTGATTATATGCTATATCGAAGCGGAGATACGAGGGCGAGCAAACGAAAAGTAGTACGACAAGAAGGGGTGATAAATAAGGGATGTTTATGTATGGTCGTGAAAACATCATTGTACAATAAATTAAAATAATAAATAAAAATAATATATGAATAATCTTCCTCATGAAATGCTCGTGGATCCCTTAAAACATCAATAAGCAATCTGAAATCATTAGTTTGATTCATTCTGAGCCCATAATAGTCATTCAAAAAGTCGTGCAAGACACGTGCAATATTATCATGGATAAACTGAAAATCTAGTCCCATATAGTCATCACATGACCTTGTGATTTTCCCTCTACCGTTCACCACTGCTACATTATCCATACCAAATCCATCTTTTAGCTTCTTTGATGATACCAAGTATTGAATTGCTTCAAACATGTCATCGGATAGGAAATATTAACTAAATAAAAATATATAAAATAAAAACACATTGCTCATGAAATGCTAATGGATTCCTTAAAACATCAATAAGCAATTTGAAATCATTAGTTTGATTTATTTCGAGCGCATAGCAGTTGTTCAAAATGTCGTGTAACACACGTGCAATATTACTATGGATAAAGTGAAGATCTAGTCTCATATTAACATCACATAATCTTGTAATTTCCCTTTACCGTTCACCACTGCTACATTATCCATACCAAATCCATCTTCCAGCTTCTTTGATGATACCAAGTATTGAAATGCTTCAAACATGTCACCGGATAGGAAATATTAACCAAATAAAAATGTATAAAATAAAAAAATTAAAAAGTAAATAAAATATGTATTACAAAAATACCGTAGAATTGATATCAATTCTTGGTTAAGTCTATGTTCGATTACAAGTTGGTGTTGTCGTATCCAATCTTCTAGGCTGATGTGGAGTTAAAAAAAATTATACGTTGTCTAGATCTTACAAAACTATGATTACCAGTTAACACATCCCGCTTATCCAAAGTTCCCGTAATATCATAGGAATGAAATTCTCTATTATTTAGATGCACCGTTTTCAAAGTCACAAGACTAAAACAATTTCCTTTTGCTTCTGCTTCATATATATTGTCTTTAATATGTTTGATATTATAGTAGCTGATAATGCTACGGACGTTAAACCAGTCATTAATATCAATAATTCATAAATATATATATATATATATTAAGTTTTTTTCACAATCTATCCACTGCACATTGAGACTCTCAATGTGTTAGAAAAGTTAATAAAAAAATGGCATAAGTATGTTGTATGTAACACTTACTGTTAATCAAATTTATGTGAAATGCTAGTAGCATATAGAATACCATCCCAAGAAAACCAAGCCAAAGAAGGTTTAACTCTTCGTCTAAAACTTGAGCATTTCCCTACATTACATTAACACATAAAACAGAAATAAATTAAACCTTCTACGACATCATGAGCTACAAGATTCCCTATGAAGAAAAAAAATGACCAAGGGTAATTTGAATAATGAGAACTTGGCCATGCCAAAACCCTTTTCAATTCTTGGCTATAATTTGGTCTATTATTATTTTTCACCTATTGGGTCCACAAAGAGCCAATACATGGATATCCTGCAGAAATATGTGCCAAAGTCCTCCTAAAGGCCAACACGTTTGATTATATGCTATATCGAAGCAGAGATACGTGGGCAAGTAAACGAAAAGTAGTACAACAAGAAGGGGTCATAAATAAGGAATGCTTATGTATGGTCGTGAAAACACCACTGTACAACAAATAAAACCAACAATTAAAATAGTGCTACAGACATTATAGTTTCCTTTTGCTTCTGCTTCATATATATTTTGTTTAATAAGTCTGACATTATAGTATCTAATAGTGCTACAAATGTTAAACCTGTCATTAATATCAATCATTCCTAAAAAAAATACATACTAATTTTTGTCACAATCTATCCACTGCACATTGAGACTCTCAAGGTGTTACAAAAGTTAGTAAAAAAAATGGCATAAGTATGTTGAATGCAACACTTTCTATTAATCAAATTAATGTGAAATGATAGTACCATATGGAATACCATCCCAAAAAAACCAAGCAAAAGAAGGTTTAACTCTTCGTCTAAAACTTGAGCATTTCCCTACATTACATAAACACATATATCTTTTAGATTTATAAAAAAAAAATATAAATAAAACGGAAATAAATTAAACTTGCCACGGCATCATGAGCTACAAGATTTCCCATAAAAACAAAAAATGACCAAGGGTAATTTGAATATTGAGAACTTGGCCATGCCAAAACTCTTTTCAATTCTTGGCTATTATATGGTCTGTTATTAATTTTAACCCATTGGGTCCATCAAAAACTAATACATGGATATCCTGCAGAAATATTTGCCAAAGGCCTCCTAAAGGCCAACAGGTTTGATGATCTGCTATATTGAAGTAGAGATACGTGGGCGAGCAAATGAAAAGTAGTACGATAAGAAGGGGTCATAAATAAGGGATGCTTATGTATGGTTTTGAAAACATCATTGTACAACAAATAAAACCAACAATTAATAATTAATATAAATTAAAAAAATAAATATAAATTAATATATGAATAATCTTACTCATGAAATGCTCGTGGATCCCTTAAAACATTAATAAGCAATCTGAAATCATTAGTTTGATTCATTTTGAGCCTATAGCAGTCGTTCAAAAAGTCGTGCAAGACACGTGCAATATTATTATGGATAAACTAAAGATCTAGTCCCATATTGTTATCACATGACCTTGTGATTTTCCCTCTACCGTTCACCACTGCTACATTATCCATACTAAATCCATCTTCCAGCTTCTTTGATGATACCAAGTATTGAATAGCTTCAAACACGTCACTGGATAGGAAATATTAACTAAATAAAAATATATAAAATAAAAAACTTTAAAAAGTAAATAAAATATTTATTACAAAAATACAGTAGAATTGATATCAATTCTTGCCTAAGTCTATGTCCGATTACAAGTTTTTGTTGTCGTATCCAATTTAGTAGGTTGATGTGGAGTTAAAAAAAAATTATACGTGTTCCATATTTTACAGAACTACGATAGCTTGCTAACACATACTGCTTATCCAAAGTTCCCACAATATCATAGGAATGAAATTCTCTGTCGTTTGGATGCACTGTTTTCAAAGTCACCAACCTAAAATAGTTTGATTTTGCTTCTGCTTCATATATGTTATCTTTAATTTGTCTAAAATTATAGTAGTTGATAATGCTACAAAGGTTAAACTTGTCATTATTATCAATCATTCGGAAAAAAATATAGACTAATTTTTTTCACAATCTATCCACCACACATTGAGACTCTCAAGGTGTTAGAAAAGTTAATAAAAAAATGGCATAAGTATGTTGAATGAAACACTTTCTATTAATCAAATTTATGTGAAATGATAGTACCATATGGAATACCATCCAAAAAAAACCAAGCAAAAGAAGGTTTACCTCTTCGTCTAAAACTTGAGCATTTTCCTACATTACATATACACATATATTTTTGGGATTTATAAAAAAAAAAAATTGTATAAATAAAACAAAAATAAATTGAACTTGCCACGGTATCATCAACTACAAGATTTCCCATGAAAACAAAAAATGACCAAGGGTAATTTGAATAATGAGAACTTGGTCATGCCAAAACCCTTTTCAATTTTTGGCAATAATATGGCCTATTATTATTTTTAACCCATTGGGTCCATGAAAAACTAATACATGGATATCTTGCAGAAATATTTGTCAAAGTCCTCTTAAAGGCAAACATGTTTGATGATCAGTTATATTGAAGTAGAGATATGTGGGCGAGCAAACGAAAACTAGTACGACAAGAAGGGGTCATAAATAAGGGATGCTTATGTATGGTCGTGAAAACATCATTGTACAACAAATGAAACCAACAATTAATAATCAATATAAATTAAAACAATAAATAAAAATTAATATATGAATAATCTTACTCATGAAATACTCGTGGATCCCTTAAAACATCAATAAGCAATCTGAAACATCAATGCAACACTTTCTATTAATCAAATTTATGTGAAATGATGGTACCATATGGAATACCATTCCAAAAATTATGGGTCTTCCAAAGGTTTGAGTGGAGATTGACTTAGGTACTCTCACAAGATCTTAGGATTGCTTATGCACTGTGTTATAAGCACACACACTCTGGTCTTGCATTTGTGTGGGTGATGAATTTGGCAAAACAATGCGTAGTCATAATCAACATGCAAAAACTTGTCTTCCAACTTTGCCTTCATCTCAACCCATATATTGATTCATGGACCTCCCATTCTTTCCTGAGAGCAAACTTGAAATAGGCAAAGCAACAAGGTATAGGGAAGGATGTGCATCTGAAGCCACTTAACCAACACAGCAGACTCACTCAACATTGCTAATCACAGAATTAATCAATAAGATTAAGCCAAATGCTTGATTGGAATCGATAAATCACTATACTCTAAGATCAAAGTTGAAAACTTGCAAATGACTTTTCTATTTGTTTTCAAACATATATTATTTTTTTCATTTATTCTCATTAAAATTTATAAAATATTACGAGAAGCATTAACTTCAAAATTTTCCCACATATTTGGCTAACATTTTAACAAAATACAACTTAGTCTATAAAATCAACTAATCTACTTCCTAAAATAAGGAAATTTATTACAAGATATACCAAATAGGGTACAACTTTCATATGTTAATATATGTACTTGACTAACCATTTCATCTTGGTTTGCATTTGGCAATGACATGGCTGCCATTTTGGCACTACATATATCATACCAAATATTTTAAGATGTAGGTTGTTTCAAAATAAACTTCTAACTTTAACTTATGTTGTAGGTGCTTCAAGTAAGCTATAAGCAAGAAAAACTACAATTGTCACTCATATCCCCAACCAAAAGCAATATAAAACATATGTACTAAAATAATTACTTTGGAAAAAATATCAATCACATAACTTAAAGTCAAAGAAATCACACTCAGAAATGCACACCTTTTCATAGAGGTCACAAGATCACCATATGAACTGAACTATTATCTGGATCAAGGGCTCTACTTGCCCAACTGACAAGTACCAATAAACATACGATAACCCATCACTCCATTGAGTCATTAATCACATAAAAAAACAAGCTAAAACATTGATAAGCACCATAATAACATCCCACTCATTCCACGAAATCATTATTACCTCAAAAGACTAGAACAATGATCAATTTAATTAAGTGCTCACAAGTCAAAGATCAATAAGATAACACTTCCAAACATGAACTAGGCTCTTCATAATACCATCCATGTTAGTCCAGAAAATTTACTAAGGGAGATCTTATAGCTCCTACATAGCAAGATATACATATAAGAATGGAAGGAAGTTGCCAAGTAAGAGACCCTTGGCAAAGACTAGATCTAGCTTACAGTGCAATCATATGTAAAGACGTGGAATTTTCAGAGTATTAAGGAAAACAAAAATCTGCCTTAAAGATTAATGAGAGAAACTTTGATGTAATGATATGTTCTACACTTACGTAAGAGGTACATGTTTAGAAAGAACTCTAAGTTAAACCCAATCAACTTTAAGATACAAAGGTATGGATGATAGATGGTAACAATATGAAGAATTACAATAGTAATTTTGACATATTGACAAACTTCATCTTTAATAGTACTGGGACTGTAATGGCAAATCAATCCACCTCATCAAATAAAGCCAAAAGAGCAGTTTCCAGTCAATCGATTTAAAATAGCAAACTTGGTAATGAGTTGGAAAGTCCAAGATGTAGATTTTATGGGAGAGCAAACATGGGCATTGAATTTGGCGGCACCCACAAAAAAAACATGTACCATCAGTTGGGATAAACAGATAAATAAAGAGTGAATAATAGTTAGAATCTTACAAAGCAAGAAAAAAGCTTTTTTTTTGCAAATAAAAAGAGAATGACTTTTACTATTAAGCTAAAATCATGCAAGAGTAGCCAAATCTTCCACAAAAGGAAATAGTTAGGATCTTTGAACTGGAAGTAAAAGGGCTTCATATTTGGTCACACTTAACAAAGAACTTTTGAATTATGAAGGAAAAAAATGCATCTTGACTCTTAAGGACAACAACCTCACAATCATATAGGAGTTGCATAAGAAAACATGTGCCTATAAACAAAAATTAATGGTGTGAGGTATATAAGCCCTTGTCATCCATGGATCAAATTCATGAATAACTTATGACAATTTAAAACTACTACTCTCTTTAGTAATAAGATTCCTTCTCCTCATTTTCCTATGCCTATTAGGTTCCATGTCCTAGCAATCAGAAAAGGATGAGTTTCTCATTATTATCATGAATGATAATTAGAATCATTCGAGAAAATGATGAATAAAAAATATAACCACATGTGTTCCTGAGGGGGGAGTTTATTCTTGATTGCCCGACAACAAAATCAATAGAAGCAAGTAGAAAATAAACCAAATTGCAAAGTTCATAGGACTCGCATAGTAGCAGATCAGGACCTAGAAGGCTGCGTACCAATAGGCCACATCCTTTTCTAGGCAGATGAGAATAAGCAAAAACATAACCTTAAAGAGAAAAATTGTCCTTGTTCATTTGAAATGAGTAAAGAGAAGACGATAAAGATACCTATTGTGCTATATGTAATGGCAGAATCCAAAATAACAAGGAATTACTTCAAACAACTTCTACAATATAATCTAACTCTCTTGAAACCCTCCATCCAAAACTGCTAGTACAAGATATTAGCCGAAACAAAAAGCTAAGCAAAATGAATTCTGGTAAAATTTTCCTAGTGTGTGGCTTTCATTCCCATGAAGATGAAAGTTCAATCCAACATTGAATTATTGAAAATCATGAAGTACATAAAATGCAAAGTGTTTAGGAAATAGAGGAAAAGTGACCACATATAACTAACTGCACATGTGGAACAGATGAAGTTCCAAAACCATTCTTATTTCCAAAATATGATTAGATAACTCGTTGAGATGAAACTCTAAGATATCACCATCTTCAGACACCTGCGATAAGAAGTTGAATTTAAGAAATGTGTGGATTTAGGAATAAAATTGCTACCATAAGCTTCTTGCTAATGACTTCACATAATGCAGTGTTCTATGATAAGTTAGAATAGAAATCTAGTAAGTGTAAAGTTTTGGGATTTACAACAAAATAATACACAAGTAACACCACTAAATAAGAAGATAATTGGAATATGCATCACAATATTTTAATGTTTTTTTATGAAGTATTAATTCAAACAGTTGAATTTTACTTACATACGCATAACATAATCAAAAGAAAAAAACTGGCATAAGTATATTGAATACAACACTTATTATTAATCAAATTTATATGAAATGCTAGTAGCATATGGAATACCATCCCAAGAAAACCAAGCCAAAGAAGGTTCAATTCTTCATCTAAAACTTGAGCATTTCCCAACATTACATAAACACATATATCTTTTATATTTATAAAACTAAATAATATATAAATAAAATAGAAATTAATTAAACTTACCATGGCATCATGAGCTACAAGATTTCCCATGAAGACAAAAAATAACCAAGGGTAATTTGAATAATGAGAACTTGGCAATGCCAAATCTCTTTTCAATTCTTGGTTATAATTTGGTCTATTATTATTTTTCACCCACTAGGTCCATGAAGAGCTAATACATGGGTATCTTGTAGAAATATGTGCCAAAGTCCTCTTAAAGGCTAACTCATTTGATGATCTGCAATATTGAAGTAGAAATACGTGGACTAGCAAACGAAAAGTAGTACGACAAGAAGGGGTCATAAATAAGGGATGCATATGTATGGTCGTGAAAACATCACTGTATAACAAATGAAACCAATAATTAATAATTAATATAAATTAAAACAATAAATAAAAATTAATATATGAATAATCTTACTCATGAAATGCTCGTGGATCCCTCAAAACATCAATAAGCAATCTAAAATCATTAATTTGATTCATTTCGAGACAATATCAATTGTTCAAAATGTTGTGTAAAACACGTGCAATATTATTATGGATAAACCGAAGATCTAGTCCCATATTGTCATCACATAATCTTGTGATTTTCCCTTTACCGTTCACCACTGCTACATTATCCATACAAAATCCATCTTCTAGCTTCTTTGATGATACCAAGTATTGAATAGCTTCAAACATGTCACCCGATAGGAAATATTAACTAAATAAAAATATATAAAATAAAAAAACTTTAAAAAGTAAATAAAATGTTTATTACAAAAATACCATAGAATTGATATCAATTCTTGGTTAAATCTATGTCCGATTACAAGTTGGTGTTGTTGGATCCAATCATGTAGGTTAATGTGGTGCTCAAAAACAATTATATGTTGTCCAAATTCTACATAACTATGATAGCCATCCAAAACATACTACTTATCCAAAGTTTCTGCAACATCATAGGAACAAAATTCTCTATCATTTGAATGCACTGTTTTCAAAGTCACCAACCTAAGTAGTTTCCTTTTCCATCTACTTCATATATATTGTCTTTAATATGTATGACATTATAGTATTTGATAGTGCTACGGACGTTAAACTTGTCATTAATACCAATCATTCGTAAAAAAATATATAGCATTTTTTTTCACAATCTATCTACTGCACATTGAGACTCTCAAAGTGTTAGAAAAGTCAATACAAAAAAATTGGCATAAGTATGATGTATGCAACACTTACTATTAATCAAATTTATGTGAAATGCTAGTAGCATATGGAATACAATCCTAAGAAAACCAGGCCAAAGGGGTCATAAATAAGGGATGCTTATGTATGGTCATGAAAACATCACTGTACAACAAATGAAACCAACAATTAATAATTAATATAAATTTAAAAAATAATAAAAAGTAATATATGAATAATCTTACTCATGAAATGCTCATGGATCCCTTAAAACATCATTAAGCAATCTGAAATCATTAGTTTGATTCATTTCGAGCCCATAGTAGTTGTTTAAATAGTTGTGCAAGATACGTGCAATATTATTATGGATAAACTGAAAAATCTAGTCTCATATTGTCATCACATGATCTTGTGATTTTCCCTCTACCGTTCACCAATGCTACATTATCCATACCAAATCCATCTTCCAGCTTCTTTGATGATACCAAGTATTAAATAGCTTCAAACATTTCACCCGATAGAAAATATTAACTAAATAAAAATATATAAAATAAAAAACTTTAAAAAGTAAATAAAATTTTTATTACAAAAACACTGTAGAATTGATATCAATTCTTGGTTAAGTCTATGAAAGATTACAAGTTGGTGTTATTGGATCCAATCTTGTAGGCTGTTCAATAACAATTATATGCTGCCAAATTCTACATAACTATGATAGCCAGCCAACAGATACTACTTATCCAAGGTTCTTGCAATAACATAGGAACAAAATGCTTTGTCATTTGGATGCACTATTTTCAAAGTCACCAACCTAAAATAGTTTCCTTTTGCTTCTGCTAAATATATATTGTCTTTAATATGTCTAACATTATAGTAGCTGATAGTGCTACAAACATTAAACCTGTAACTAATGTCAATAATTCGTAAAAAAATTTATACACTAATTTTTTTTCACAATCTATCCACTACACATTAAGACTCTCAAGGTTTTAGAAAGTTAATAAAAAAATTTTAAAAATGGCATACGTATGTTGAATGCAACATTTACTATTAATCAAATTTCTGTGAAATGCTAGTAGCATATGGAATATCATAACAAGAAAACCAGGCCAAAGGAGTCATAAATCAGGAATGCTTATGTATGGTCGTGAAAACATCACTGTACAACAAATGAAACCAATAATTAATAAATAATATAAATTAAAACAATAAATAAAACTTAAAATATGAATAATCTTACTCATGAAATGCTCGTGGATCCCTTAAAACATCAATAACCAATATGAAATCATTAGTTTGATTTATTTTGAGCCCATAGTAGTTGTTTAAATAGTTGTGCAAGATACGTGCAATATTATTATGGATAAACTAAAGATCTGTCATCACATGACCTTG
>JAJJMJ010022236.1:129399-151157 GCA_022059055.1 Vitis cinerea | reverse complement strand
TGATTTTCCCCCTACCGTTCACCACTACTACATTATCCATACCAAATCCATCTTCCAGCTTCTTTGATGATACCAAGTATTGAATAGCTTCAAACATTTCACCCGATAGAAAATATTAACTAAATAAAAATATATAAAATAAAAAACTTTAAAATGTAAATAAAATTTTTATTACAAAAACACTGTAGAATTGATATCAATTCTTGGTTAGGTCTATGAAAGATTACAAGTTGGTGTTATTGGATCCAATCTTGTAGGCTGATGTAGTGTTCAATAACAATTATATGCTGCCAAATTCTACATAACTATGATAGCCAGCTAAGAGATACTACTTATCCAAGGTTCTTGCAATAACATAGGAACAAAATGCTCTGTCATTTGGATGCACTATTTTCAAAGTCACCAACCTAAAATAGTTTCCTTTTGCTTCTGCTAAATATATATTGTCTTTAATATGTCTAACATTATAGTAGCTGATAGTGCTACAGACATTAAACCTGTAACTAATATCAATAATTCGTAAAAAAAATTATACACTAATTTTTTTTCACAATCTATCCACTACACATTAAGACTCTCAAGGTTTTAGAAAGTTAATAAAAAAATTTTAAAAATGGTATACGTATGTTGAATGCAACACTTACTATTAATCAAATTTATGTGAAAAGCTAGTAGCATATGGAATATCATAACAAGAAAACCAGGCCAAAGGAGTCATAAATCAGGAATGCTTATGTATGGTCGTGAAAACATCACTATACAACAAATGAAACCAATAATTAATAAATAATATAAATTTAAACAATAAATAAAACTTAAAATATGAATAATCTTACTCATGAAATGCTCGTGGATCCCTTAAAACATCAATAACCAATATGAAATCATTAGTTTGATTTATTTTGAGCCCATAACAGTTGTTCAAAATGTCGTGTAACACACGTGCAATATTATTATGGATAAACTAAAGATCTAGTCTGATATTGTCATCACATGACCTTATGATTTTCCCCCTACCGTTCACCACTACTACATTATCCATACCAAATCCATCTTCCAGCTTCTTTGATGATACCAAGTATTGAATAGCTTCAAACATATCACCGGATAGGAAATCTTAACTAAATAAAAATATATAAAATAAAAAAAACATTAAAAAGTAAATAAAATATTTATTACAAAAATACCATAGAATTGATAAGCCTATGTCCAATTACAAGTTTGTGTTTTCGTATCCAATCTTGTAGGCTGATGTGGAGTTAAAAAAACAATTATATGTCGTCCAAATTTTACAAAATTATGATAGCCGGCTAACACATACTGGTTATCCAAAGTTCCCGCAATATCATAGGAACGAAATTCTCTGTCGTTTAGATGCATTGTTTTCAAAGTCACCAACCTAAAATAGTTTTACTTTTGTTTCTACTTCATATATATTGTCCTTAATATGTCTGACATTATAGTAGTTGATAGTGCGATAGACGTTAAACCTGTCATTAATATCAATCATTCGTAAAAAAATATATACTGATTTTTTTCACAATCTATCCACTGCACAGTGAGACTCTCAAGGTGTTAGAAAAGTTAATAAAAAATGGCATAAGTATGTTGAATGCTAAACTTTTTATTGATCAAATTTATGTGAAATGATAGTACCATATGGAATACCATCCTAAAAAAACCAAGCAAAAGAAGGTTTAATTCTTCGGCTAAAACTTAAGCATTTCCCTACATTACATAAACACATATATCTTTTAGATTTATATAAAAAAAAATATTGTATAAAGAGAACAGAAATAAATTAAACTTTCCACGACATCACGAGCTACGAGATTTCACATGAAAACAAAAAAAGACCAAGGGTAATTTGAATAATGAGAACTTGGCCATGCCAAAACCCTTTTCAATTCTTGGTTATAATTTGGTCTATTATTATTTTTAACCCATTGGGTCCATGAAAAACTAATACATGGATATCTTGTAGAAATATTTGCCAAAGTTCTTCTAATGGGCAACACGTTTGATGATTTGCTACATGGAAGTAGAGATACGTGCGCGAGCAAACGAAAAGTAGTACGACAAGAAGGGGTCATAAATAAGGGATGCTTATGTACGGTCCTGAAAACATCATTGTACAACAAATAAAACCAACAATTAATAATTAATATAAATTAAAACAATAAATAAAAATTAATATATGAAGAATCTTACTCATGAAATGCTCGTGGATCCCTTAAAACATCAATAAGCAATTTGAAATCATTAGTTTGATTCATTTCGAGCCCATAGCAGTTGCTCAAAAAGTCGTGCAAGACACCTACAATATTATTATGGATAAACTGAAGATCTAGTCTCATATTGTCATCACATGACCTTGTGATCTTCCCTCTATCGTTCACCATTGCTACATTATCCATACCAAATCCATCTTCCAGCTTCTTTGATGATACCAAGTATTGAATAGCTTTAAACATGTCACTGGATAGGAAATATTAACTAAATAAAAATACATAAAATAAAAAAACATTAAAAAGTAAATAAAAGATATATTACAAAAATAACGTAGAATTGATATCAATTCTTGCGTAAGTTTATGTCTGATTACAAGTTTGTGATGTTGTATCCAATCTTATAGGCTAATGTGGAGTTAATAAACAATTATGCGTTGTCTAGATTTTACAAAACAATGATAGCCAGCTAACACATACTGCTTATCCAAAGTTCTCGCAATATCATAGGAACGAAGTTCTCTGTCGTTTGGATGCACTATTTTAAAAGTCACCAACATAAAATAATTTCCTTTTGCTTTTGCTTCATATATATTGTCTTTAATATGTCTGGCATTATAGTAGCCGATAGTGCTACAGATGTTGAACCTGTCATTAATATCAATCATTCGTAAAAAAAATATATACTAATTTTTGTCACAATCTATCCACTGCACATTGAGACTCTCAAGGTGTTAGAAAAGTGAATAAAAAAAAAGGCATAAGTATGTTGAATGAAACACTTTCTATTAATAAAATTTATGTGAAATGATAGTACCATATGGAATACCATCCCAAAAAAAACCCAGCAAAAAACGGTTTAACTATACGTCTAAAACTTGAGCATTTTTCCCTACATTAAATAAACATATATATCTTTTAGATTTATAAATAAAAAAAATAATGTAATAATAAAACAGAAATAAATTAAACTTGCCACGACATCATGACCTACAAGATTTTGCATGAAAACAAAAAATGACCAAGGGTAATTTGAATAATGAGAACTTGGCCATGCCAAAACCCTTTTTAATTCTTGGCTATAATATGGTCTATTATTATTTTTAACCCATTGGGTCCATCAAAAGCTAATACATGGATATCTTGCAGAAATATTTGCCAAAGTCCTCCTAAAGGCAAACAAGTTTGATGATCTGCTGTATTGAAGTAGAGATACGTTGGCGAGCAAACGGAAAGTAGTACGACAAGAAAGGGTCATAAATAAGGGATGCTTATGTATGGTTGTAAAAACATCACTGTACAACAAATAAAACCAACAATTAATAATTAATATAAATTAAAATAATAAATAAAAATAAATATATGAATAATCTCACGCATGAAATGCTTGTGGATCCTTTAAAACATCAATAAGCAATTTGAAATCATTAGTTTGATTCATTTCAAGCCCATTGCAGTCATTCAAAAAGTCGTGCAAGACATGTGTAATATTATTATGGATAAACTGAAGATCTAGTCCCATATTGTCATCACATGACCTTGTGATTTTCCCTCTACCGTTCACCATTGCTACATTATCCATACGAAATCCATCTTCCAGCTTCTTTGATGATACCCAGTATTGAATAGCTTCAAACATGTCACCGGATAGGAAATATTAACTAAATAAAAATATATAAAATAGAAAAACATTAAAAACTAAATAAAATATTTATTACAAAAATACGTAGAATTGATATCAATTATTGCTTAAGTCTATGTCCGATTACAATTTTGTGTTGTCGTATCCAATCTTGTAGGCTGATGTGGAGTTAAAAAACAATTATATGTTGTTGAAATTTTACAAAACTATGGTAACCAGCTAACACATACAACTTATCCAAAGTTCTCGCAATATCATAGGAACAAAATTCTCTATGGTTTGGATGCACTGTTTTCAAAGTCACCAACCTAAAATAGTTTCCTTTTGATTTTGCTTCATATATATTGTCTTTAATATGTTTGACATTATAGTAGCTGATAGTGCTACAGACATTAAACCTGTTATTAATATGAATCATTCGTAAAAAAATATATACTAATATTTGTCACAATCTATCCACTACACAGTGAGACTCTCAAGGTGTTGGAAAAGTTAATAAAAAAAAAAGGCATAAGTATGTTGAATGCAACACTTTCTATTAATCAAATTTATGTGAAATGATAGTACCATATGAAATACCATCCCCAAAAAACCAAGCAGAAGAAGGTTTAACTCCTTGTCTAAAACTTGAGCATTTCCTTACATTACATAAACACATATATCTTTTAGATTTATATAAAAAAAATGTATAAATAAAACATAAATAAATTAAACTTTCCACGACATCATGAGCTACAAGATTTCCCATGAAAACAAAAAATGACCAAGAGTAATTTGAATAATGAGAACTTGGCCATGCCAAAACCCTTTTCAATTCTTGGCTATAATTTGGTCTGATATTATTTTTAACCCATCGGGTCCATGAAAAACTAATACATGGATATCCTACAAAAATATTTGCCAAAGTCCTCTTAAAGGGCAACACGTTTGATGATCTACTATATTGAAGTAGAGATACGTGGGCGAGCAAACGAAAAGTAGTATGACAAGAAGGGGTCATAATTAAGGGATGCTTATGTATGGTCGTGAAAACATCATTCTACAACAAATAAAACCAATAATTAATAATTAATATAAATTAGAACAATTCATAAAAAATAATATATGAATAATCTTACTCATGAAATGCTCGTGGATCCCTCAAAACATCAATAAGTAATCTGAAATCATTAGTTTGATTCATTTCGAGCCCATAGCAGTCGTTCAAAAAGTTGTGCAAGACACGTGCAACATTATTATGGATAAACTGAAGATCTAGTCTCATATTGTCATCACATGACCTTGTGATTTTCCCTCTACCGCTCACCACTGCTACATTATCCATACCAGATTCATCTTCCAGCTTCTTTGATGATACCCAGTATTGAATAACTTCGAACATGTTACTGGATAGGAAATATTAACTAAATAAAAATATTTAAAATAAAAAACGTTAAAAAGTAAATAAAATATTTATTAAAAAAATATCGTAGAATTAATATCAATTCTTGGTTAAATCTATGTTCGATTACAAGTTCGTGTTGTCGTATCCAATGTTGTAGGCTGATGTGGAGTTTAAAAACAATTATATGTTGTCCAGATTTTACAAAACTATGATAGCCAACTAACACATACTACTTATCCAAATTTCCTGCAATATCATTGGGACGAAATTCTCTGTTATTTGGATGCCCCGTTTTCGCAGTCAACAACCTAAAATAATTTCCTTTTGCTTCTCCTTCATATATATTGTATTTAATATTTTGACATTATAGTAGTTGATAGTGCTACGAACGTTAAACCTGTCACTAATATCAATAATTTGTAAAAAAATATATAGTAATTTTTTTCACAATCTATCCACTCACATTGAGACTCTCAAGGTGTTAGAAAAGTTAATAAAAAAAATGGCATAAGTATGTTGAATGCAACACTTTCTATTAATAAAATTTATGTGATATGATAGTACCATATGGAATACTATCCCAAAAAAAACCAAGCAAAAGAAGGTTTAACTCTTCGTCTAAAACTTGAGCATTTCCCTACATTACATAAACACATATATCTTTTAGATTTATTAAAAAAATGTATAAATAAAACAGAAAGAAATTAAACTTGCCACGACATCATGAGCTACAAGATTTCCCATGAAAACAAAAAATTACCAACGACAATTTGAATAACGAGAACTTGGTCATGCCAAAACCCTTTTCAATTCTTGGCTATAATTTGGTCTATTATTATTTTTAACCCATTGGGTCCATGAAGAGATAATACATGGATATTTTGTAGAAATATGTGCCAAAGTCCTCCTAAAGGCAAACACATTTGATGATCTACAATATTGAAGCAGAGATATGTGAGCGAGCAAACGAAAAGTATTACGACAACAAGAAGTCATAAATAAGGAATGCTTATGTATGGTCGTGAAAACATCATTTTACAACAAATAAAACCAAAAATAAATAATTAATATCAATTGAAACAATAAATAAAAATTAATATATGACTAATCTTACTCATGAAATGCTTGTGGATCCCTTAAAACATCAATAAGCAATCTGAAATCATTAGTTTGATTCATTTCGAGCCCATAATAGCTGTTCAAAATGTCGTGTAACACATGTGCAATATTATTATGCATAAACTGAAGATCTAGTCCCATATTGTCATCACATAATCCTGTAATTTTCCCTCTACCGTTCACAATTGCTACATTATCCATACCATATTCATCTTCTAGCTTCTTTGATGAGGCAAAGTATTGAATTAGCTTCAAATATGTTACCAAATAGGAAATATTAACTAAATAAAACATATAAAATAAAAAAACATTAAAAAGTAAATAAAATATTTATTACAAAAATACCGTAGAATTGATATCAATTCTTGCTTAAGTGTATGTCTGATTACAAGTTGGTGTTGTCATATCCAATATTGTAGGCTGATATGGAGTTAAAAAACAATTATACGTTGTCCAGATTTTACAAAACCATGATGGCCAGCTAACACATACTGCTTATCCAAAGTTCCCGCAATATCATAGGGATGAAATTCTCTATTATTTGGATGCACCATTTTCAAAGTCACCAACCTAAAATAGTTTCCTTTTGCTTCTGCTTCATATATATTGTCTTTAATATGTTTGACATTCTAGTAGTAGATAGTGCTATGGACGTTAAACCTGTCATTAATATTAATAATTCGTAAAAAAATATATAATAATTTTTTTCACAATCTATCCACTGCACATTAAGACTCTCAATATGTTAGAAAAGTTAATAAAAAAAAATGGTATAAGTATGTTGTATGTAACACTTACTCTCAATCAAATTTATGTGAAATGCTAGTAGCATATCGAATACCATCCCAAGAAAACCAAGCCAAAGAAGGTTTAACTCTTTGTCTAAATCTTGAGCATTACCCTATACTACATTAACACATACATCGTTTAGATTTATATATATATATATATAAAATAATGTATAAATAAATCAGAAATAAATTAAAATTGTCACGATATTATGAGCTACAAGATTTGCCATGAAGAAAAAAAATGACCAACGGTAATTTGAATAATGAGAACTTGGTCATGCCAAAACCCTTTTCAATTCTTGGCTATAATTTAGCCTATTATTATTTTTCACCCATTGGGTCTATGAAGAGCTAATACATGGATATCCTGCAAAAATATGTTCCAAAGTCCTCCTAAAGGCCAACACGTTTTATGATATGCTATATTGAAGCAGAGATACGTGGGCGAGCAAACAAAAAGTAGTACGACAAGAAGGGGTGATAAATAAGGGATGCTTATGTATGGTCGTGAAAACATCATTGTACAAAAAATAAAACGAATAATTAATAATTAATATAAATTAAAATAATAAATAACAATTAATATATGAATAATCTTACTCATCAAATGGTCGTGGATCCCTTAAAACATCAATAAGCAATCTGAAATCAATTGTTTGATTCATTTTGAGCCCATAACAGTTGTGCAAAATGTCGTGTTATTATGGATAAATTGAAGATCCAGTCCCATTTTGTCATCACATAATCTTGTAATTTTCCTTCTACCGTATACCACTTCTACCTTATCCATACCAAATTCATCTTCTAGCTTCTTTGATGACACAAAGTATTGAATAGCTTCAAACATGTTACCGGATAGGAAATAGTAACTAAATAAAAACATATAAAATAAAAAAATGTTAAAAAGTAAATAAAATATTTATTACAAAAATACCGTAGAATTGATATCAATTCTTACTTAAGTCTATGTCCGATTACAAGTTAGTGTTGTCGTATCCAATCTTGTAGGCTGATGTGGAGTTAGAAAACAATTATACATTGTCCAGATTCTACATAACTATGATAGCCAGCCAACAAATACTGCTTATCCAAGGTTCTCGCAATAACATAGGAACAAAATGCTCTGTCATTTGGATGCATTGTTTTCAAAGTCACCAACCTAAAATAGTTTCCTTTTGCTTCTGCTTCATATATATTGTCTTTAATATGTTTAACATTATAGTAGCTGATAGTGCTACAGACGTTAAACCTTTCATTAATATCAATAATTCGTAAAAAAATATATATAGTAATTTTTTTCACAATCTATCCACTGCACATTGAGACTCTCAATGTGTTAAAAAGTTAATAAAAAAATAAAAAAATGGCATAAGTATGTTGCATATAACACTTAATCTTAATCAAATTTATGTGAAATGCTAGTAGCATATCGAATACCATCCAAAGAAAACCTAGCCAAAGAAGGTTTAACTCTTCGTCTAAAACTTGAGCATTTCCCTACATTACATTAACACATACATCTTTTCGATTTATAAAAAAAAAAAAGAATAATGTATAAATAAAAAAGAAATAAATTAAACTTGCCACGACATCATGAGCTACAAGATTCCCCATGAAGAAAAAAAATGACCAAGGGTAATTTGAATAATGAGAACTTGGCCATGCCAAAACCCTTTTCAATTTTTGGCTGTAATTTGGTCTATTATTATTTTTCACCCATTAGGTCCATGAAGAGCTCATACATGGATATTCTGCAGAATATGTGCCAAAGTCCTCCTAAAGGCCAACCGGTTTGATGATATGCTATATCGAAGCAGAGATACGTGGGCGAACAAATGAAAAGTAGTACGACAAGAAGGGGTCATAAATAAGGGAAGCTTAGGTATGGTCATGAAAACATCACTATGCAACAAATAAAACCAACAATTAATATTTACTATAAATTAAAACAATAAATAAAAATTAATATATAAATAATCTTACTCATGAAATGCTCGTGGATCCCTTAAAACATCAATAAGCAATCTGAAATCATTAGTTTGATTTATTTTGAGCCCATAGCAGTTGTTCAAAATGTCGTGTAACACACGTGCAATATTATTATGGATAAACTTAAGATCTTGTCCCATATTGTCATCACATAATCTTGTAATTTTCCCTCTACCGTTCACCACTGCTACATTATCCATACCAAATCCATCTTCCAAGTATTGAATAGCTTCAAACATGTCACCGGATAGGAAATATTAACTAAATAAAAATATATATAATAAAAAAATAGTAAACAGTAAATAAAATATGTATTACAAAAATACCATAGAATCAATATCAATTCTTGGTTAAGTCTATGTCCGATTACAAGTCGGTGTTGTCGTATCCAATCTTGTAAGCTGATGTGGAGTTAAAAAATGATTATACGTTGTCCATAATTTTCAAAACTATGATTGCCAGCTAACACATACTGCTTATCCAAAGTTCCTGCAATATCATTGGAACGAATGTATATGTTATTTGGATGCACCGTTTTCAAAGTCACCAACCTAAAATAGTTTCCTTTTGCTTCTGCTTCATATATATTGTCTTTAATATGTTTGAAATTATAGTAGCTGATAGTGCTATGGACATTAAACCTATCATTAATATCAATAATTCGTAAAAAAATATATAGCAATTTTTTTCACAGTCTATCCAATGCACATTGAGACTCTCAATGTGTTAGAAAAGTTAATAAAAATAAAATAAAATAAATGGCATAAGTATGTTGTATGTAACACTTATTGTAAATCAAATTTATGTGAAATGCTAGTAGCATATTGTGGACCCCGCATTTCAGCTCAATGCGTTTCCCACTCGAATGGCGAAACTCGATTTTTATTTGAAAAATTGATTTTTATTGATTATGAAAAATTGACTTGGAGTCGCCACTTATTTTTGTTTTATTTTTAAAGGGTAAACAAAATAAGAAAGAAAAACCCTAAGTGTGACTCCTTATTTTGGAAAAGGCAGTCTGTGAAAAACCGGATCGGGTTCGGGGGTCAGGTTACTTATCAGGAAGGTACGGTAAAGACCGTAGCATCCCTCTAAGTCCCTAAAATCGGGTCTCTACTAATAAAATGAAGTAATCGTGGCATCTAATAAAGAAAACAATGAATACCCGAATTGATCATGCACATATGAGAATCAATACATGTATATAGAGTGACCAGAGTGAGAACAGGTGCGTACCTGACCAATGAGCCACCATGCGCTATCAAGAGAGGAGGTTAGTGCATAATAACAATCACGAGATATGTCACAGAGCATAATAAAATCAATCATGTATCATAACCAAATCAATCAATCGATCAATCACATATGTCGGGCCCCCACCAAAGCCCGTTTATTTTTGTATGAATTAATTTCGTAAATTCTATCACCAAGAATTACGAAAAATAAATTCACAATTATTTTAAAACATTTTTAAAAATCAAATAAAATTTTGAAAGTGGCTTGCCGAAAAGAAAATGGCGGCAAAATTTTTATTGAAATTGGTATTTTGAAACCTAAAAAAAAGAACTAAGGATGAAGATTTGAAAAGTTAAAATTATTTGAAAATTTAAAAAATTGGAAAACTATTTGAAAATTGGGATTTGAAGGATTATTTTTTTTAAAAAAAAACAAATGTGAAACAAAGGCAGAAAGACATGTGGCCTAAAAGTGGCCATGCAAACCATGCAGAGTGGGGTTGGACTTTTTATGGCAGTTGCAGGAGGATATCCTATAGCCTCATAGGATTCTGATCCATAAGCTATTTGAGATGGGCAGCAGGCTGACTCATCAAAGCGACAATGAAGGTCGTCTCATCATTAACAGGGACCCCACCACATAGAATAGAAACTTCTCTCAAGGATCCCTTTCACAATCTGTACATCCAAAACTTCAAATTCTTGCAGTCCAACAATGCAAACTTGCTGCCTTCCATCTTCTCTCATACAAAGTTTCTTTCTATCACCGAGAAGATCAAAGAGTTTTCCGCCATATATCTCAAAATAGCTTAACCACAACTTAAACCTTTGATTCCGATAAGTTGGCTGATGCAACAATCTAATGTGGTCTTCAGCAGCTCTTCCAGCCATTGTGCCAAGCATGTGGGAATTAATTTCAATAATTTTCTTCACAGATTGTGATGAGATATATCCTCCCGTGCTAGCACGAGAATCAGTTCTTTGACGTATTTTGTGACTCATTCCAGCCATTTCAGCGATACCATCAGCATTGCCACTTATGGGGCTGTACACATCAATGGCAAGCCCAGCGACGATAGTGCTGAGCATTCCCCAAAGCTGCCACTGCAATTCCATACATGACAGCCATGCTGAAACTCACATAGATAGCAAAGGCCATGGCAAATATCGGAATGATGGCAGACCTGTACCCCAGAGCCAACCCGAAAATCATATTTGTTGCAGCACCAGTCACCAAGCTGCTTCAGCCGTGGGACATAGAGCTCCTCATTGAAACCAGCCTGGTACTGCTGCTACTGCTGGAGCTGGTCGCTGCGGTGGTGGTGATGGCGGAGGCGCTTCGCCGACAGCTTTGCTTGCTTTGCAGCTGCCCGGGCGAATTCCAGTGAGTTTGGCGAGGATTTCCTTGTCAAGGACCACAAAGCTATGGGTCGGAGGTTGCAGAAGGAGTGTCCACTGAGTGTAATTCATTTTGTAGACGAAATTGGCAATGACAATCTTCACACGCCAATACTCCTTGTACGTTGGCCTTCACTTACCAATGCACCCGGATTGGACACATATGCTGCACTGATGTGGAAGATCATCAAAGAGTTCACTTCTAATCGATGGATGCGACTCCCGAATTATATCTGACTTAAACTCAAAATCTATGAGGTTTTTTTCTTTTTTACCTCCACTGAGGTGGATTGTGTTACAGCAACAGAGGCTTTAGCAGTAGGCTCAGTGCGAGAAACCGCATCCATAGTAGATGAAAGAGGAACAAAAGATGCAACTGAAACTGAGGAAACTGGTATGGGACTAATGATAGAAATGCCTGCACTTCTGAATTATGGGGTTCCGCGAGTTCAACTTGTAAATTCAGCTTGCTCAGTCTCCTCAAATCCTGGTTGACTTGTGAAGTCTCTTCATCTTTTTCATATGTTTCGGTGACTACATTACCTTGCTCTTTCATTTGAACGGTTCCAACCTCTAACTCCTTCATAGGTCACTGCAAATTTTAGTGACTTTTCTTCACCAGACATGCACTGCCCACAATATCCACTTGAGAATCTGTGAAGTTACCAAACACAAGAAACCCCATTCATTTGATTCTCAAAACCCATAAGACATACCCGCCAGCACATGAGGATTAGGAATTGGTTTCATCAGCATCTCTGCTTCTTCAGGTTGGCAGAATGTAGCTTGAATATCATCTTGTTTGCAAATTCCAGGTACCAACATTTTATTCTCTTACCGGGTTGCAATTTCACCTTGCTCATGCTTCTTTCCCATCTCTTGGCAACCTCGGCTTTCTTGAAAATCTGGCATGTGTCTCTCAGCAGTTACATGAGCATCGATGCACTGAATGAACTTCCAAGCTGCCCTGCTGGTTCAAGCGCAGTAAAGGGAGCATCCCAAGGATGATGGATTCACTCAGTGGGCACTCTTGCCAGCTCGGGCAGCCAATGTCTCACGTATTCACCTTCTGGATCATAATTGGAGCTTCGAATCTCTGCCACCTCAGCATCAAGATCTGCCCAGCGAGATATTGAATCTGTATCTACGAGTTCTGAGTATTGTGGGATAATCGTGCATGGAGAATCATAGTGCGCGGGACCCAGGGTGGAAAAATCAGGATGATTATATTGCGGCATGAATGATTGCATGGTAATATGGATGACTGCAACTGCCATGAAGGGTTCAGCTATCGAGTATAGTTTTTCTGAGGTGCCAGTCTTCTACCTAGGCTGGAAGGAGCATCTTTAGTTGTAGTAGGAAGAATGGCAGAAGTAACATGGCCAACATGTGGAAGCTTGGAGTTGCTCCCCTTTGGGTATGGATGAATAATTGCTAATTCGCTAACATAGTGTAGCAGAGTTTATGGTAAGGGCCGCATGGCACGCTTCCTTTCTTGCTCTGTAATTGGGCACAGCTGGCTCTTAGAAGATTCCGCCATTTGTCCCTCAAATCCACAGGTGTCCGGTAAGCAGATGATGAGAAAAGAAGTCTCTTTATATCAGTCCATCTTCCAACTCCATAGTGAGAAACACCATCAACCAACTTCATTACCTCGGAAAAAGTCTACAACCTTTGATGCTTCCTTCGATCACCGCTAGTTTCAGGTCTCTTTGTTGTCATTCAGTCATCTTCAGACTCAGCTGGGGAAGATTCCTTATCGGAGTAAAGTTCCGAGATAGATGCATACATCTTTGGACATCCTTTCTTAACCATGACAACATCTTCAGCCACTGAGGAATGACTAGCAGCCAATGAACCATCAATAGCCACCTCGCCAAACTCGTTCTCTATCACAGCAATCCGCTTTCCATGTTGTGAAGTTAAAATATAATTCAAGAGAGTGGTCTTTCTAAAGCCGAGAAAACCAGTGATTACAGTGGCAAGAACCCTATTGTCGAGATTGAGAGAGCTGATATCGTGATTTGGGGCACAAACCATACCCCTGGAGTTTCTATAAAGAAACTTATTAGAATCAAATGGGCTAGAACCAAGGACATGAGCGTTTCTGAGGATCTGAACTAGAGATGAAGAGGAGTGCTGGAAGTGATGGTTGAGAGTTTTGCACAGGCTTATCTGGTATTTCATAAAGGTGTATAGATGAGCATGACCCTGGTCGAGACTAGCCAGTCCCACAGTTAAAGAACCTGATCGCGAAACTCATACTCTGAAGTGCATACAGCATACAGGCCAATGATCAAACATCAAGGTGCATGGTGGCAGGAACCACCAGTAAGGCTCCCTTCGAAAGATGAGGTATCTTTTCTTGCGTTACATGGCGACAGTCTTGAACATAGCACCAGCCCAATAGCAAGAATATATGCTCTGTAACTCCTTGCTCCCATGAACAGAGGTGGGAAAAATAATGCATTCCATGAACAAGTACCGGAAGCAGAGAAAGATGAAAAACAGAGCCTAAAAGAAAACTAATAAATAAAGGAAACTTCAGAGGCTTCACTTCATGAATTATCAGTGAATACTCTGAGCAGGTGGGAAAATCATATCAAAAGCTACCATGGGCATGATTCTCGGGCATTTCATAATCACAATAGAGGTAAACCCGATTTATATTCACAATAGCAAGCACAAACACAGGGCTATATCTCAACAAACAAACAAGTGGCCTTTAATATCCACCCCAAACAAATCAATGAGCATTCAAATGTCAATAACAGATATAGATGATTGATAAACATACCTGGAAATCCCTTTCTTTGCTGAATATTTCAGGCTTCCAACTCACTATTTCATATTTAGTGGGTGCTCTGCTCAAAAATCTTTCTCAAACGATCATGGAAACACCTCTCTCTCTACAGCTTCCCCCAAATATCTCTCTCTGTTTCTCCTTCTCTTGTAACTTCTCCCAGCAAGAACCCCCCAGACCAGAAGCTCCTTCAAAATATCTCCAGCTCAGCCTCTCTGAGCTTCCCTTCCGTTTTCTTTCTCACCAAAAAAAATCCCAAACAAAAGCTCCTCCCCTCTAAAGATCTCTGCCACCTTCCTCCTCTCTGGTTCTCCTGGAAAAACCCTACTCTCGAATCCCCTCTCAGCGGCAGAAAAGCACCCCTCTGAAAAAAAGCCCAACAAAAGCTCCCCCCCCACAAAAGATCTCTGCAGCCCCTCTAAAAGCCACCACCTGAAAAGCACCCCCTAAAACCTGCAGGAGACGCTGCCCTCATAACAGACTCTGAATCCTCTGCATATCCTCCAACCTGGTGTCGCTCTCTCATTCGTCCATCAATTCCACTAAGCTGATTCCACAGCCATCAACCAGGAGGCAGCACTTGGCTTTCAAGGAGCCCTCCAGCTGGCAAATGAGCTGCACAAAATGAGAGAAAAAAACGTGCCCCTAATGGGGGTCTACACATATAGAATACCATCCCAAGAAAACCAAGCCAAAGAAGGTTTAACTCTTCGTCTAAAACTTCAGCATTTCCCTACATTACATTCACACATACATCTTTTAGATTTATAAAATAAAGAATAATATATGAATAAAACAGAAATAAATTAAACTTGTCACGGCCTCATGAGTTACAAGATTCCCCATGAAGAAAAAAAATGACCAAGGGTAATTTGAATAATGAGAACTTGGCCATGCCAAAACTCTTTTCAATTCTTGGCTATAATTTGGTCTTTTATTATTTTTCATCCATTGGGTCTGTGAAGAGCTAATACATGGATATCCTATCGAAATATGTTCCAAAGTCCTCCTAAAGGCCCACACGTTAGATGATCTGCTATATTCAAGCGGAGATACGTGGGCGAGCAAACAAAAAGTAATACGACAAGAAGGGGTCATATATAAGGGATGCTTATGTATGGTCGTGAAAACATCATTGTACAACAAATAAAACCAACAATTAATAATTAATATAAATTAAAACAATAAATAAAATATATTATATGAATAATCTTACTCATGAAATGCTCGTGGATCCCTTAAAACATCAATAACCAATCTGAAATCATTAGTTTGATTTATTTCGAGCCCATAGCAGTTGTTCAAAATGTCGTGTAACACACGTGCAATATTATTATGGATAAACTTAAGATCTAGTTCCATATTGTCATCACATAATCTTGTTATTTCCCTCTACTGTTCACCACTGCTACATTATCCATACCAAATCCATCTTCCAGCTTCTTTGATGATACCAAGTATTGAATAGCTTCAAAAATGTCACCGGATAGGAAATATTAACTAAATAAAAATATATGAAAACAAAATTAAAAATAAAATAAAATATGTATTACCAAAGTACCGTAGAATTGATATCAATTCTTGGTTAAGTCTATGTCCAATTACAAGTCGGTGTTGTCGTATCCAATCTTGTAGGCTGATGTGGAGTTAAAATAATATTATACGTTGTTCAGATTTTACAAAACTATGATTGCCAACTAACACATATTGCTTATCCAAAGTTCCCGCAATATCATAGGAACAAAATTCTCTGTTATTTGGATGCACCGTTTTCAAAGTCAACAACCTAAAATAGTTTCCTTTTACTTCTGCTTCATATATATTGTCTTTAATATGTTTGACATTATAGTAGCTGATAGTGCGACGGACGTTAAACCTGTCATTAATATCAATAATTTGTAAAAAAATATATAATAATTTTTTTCACAATCTATCCACTGCATATTGAGACTCTCAATGTGTTAGAAAAGTTAATAAAAAAAATAAAAAAAATGGCATAAGTATGTTGTATGTAACACTTACTCTAAATCAAATTTATGTGAAATGCTAGTAGCATATTGAATACCATCCCAAGAAAACCTAGTCAAAGAAGGTTTAACTTTCGTCTAAAACTTTAGCATTTCCCTATACATTAACACATACATCTTTTAGATTTACAAAAAAATAAAATAATGCATAAACAAATCAGAAATAAAGTAAAATTGCCATGACATCATGAGCTATGAGATTCCCTAAGAAGAAAAAAAATGACCAAGGGTAATTTGAATAATGAGTACTTGGCCATGCCAAAACCCTTTTCAAATCTAGGCTATAATTTGGTCTATTATTATTTTTCACCCATTTGGGCCATGAAGAGCTAATACATGGATATCCTGCAGAATATGTGCCAAAGTCCTCGTAAAGGGCAACACATTTGATGATATGCTATATTGAAGTAGAGATACGTGAGCGAGCAAATGAAAAGTAGCACGCAAAGAAGGGGTCATGAATAAGGGATGCTTATGTATGGTTGTGAAAACATCACTGTAAACCAAATAAAACCAACAATTAATAATTAATATAGATTAAAACAATAAATAAAAATTAATATATGAATAATCTTACTCATGAAATGCTCGTGGATCCCTTAAAACATCAATAAGTTCTCTGAAATCATTAGTTTGATTTATTTCGAGCCCATAGTAGTTGTTCAAAATGTCTTGTAACAACGTGTAATATTATTATGGATAAACTTAAGATCTAGTCTCATATTGTCATCACATAACCTTGTAATTTCCCTCTACCGTTCACCACTGCTACATTATCCATACCAAGTATTGACTAGCTTCAAACATGTCACCGGATAAGAAATATTAACTAAATAAAAATATATAAAAAGTAAATAAAATATGTATTACAAAAATACGGTAGAAATGATATCAATTCTTGGTTAAGTTTATGTCCGATTACAAGTTGGTGTTGTTGTATCTAATCGTGTAGGTTGATGTGTAGTTAAAAAAATATTATATGTTATCCAGATTTTACAAAACTATGATTGCCAGCAAGCACTTACTTCTTATCCAAAGTTCCCTCAATATCATAGGAACGAAATTCTCTATTATTTGGATACATCGTTTTCAAAGTCACCAACCTAAAATAGTTTTCTTTTGCTACAGCTTCATATATATTGTCTTTAATATGTTTGGCATTATAGTAGCTGATAGTGCTATGAACGTTAAACCTATCATTAAAATAATTGATTCCTAAAAAAAAATATACAGTAATTTTTTTCACAATCTATCCACTCCACATTGAGACTCTCAATGTGTTAGAAAAGTTTATAAAAAAATAAAAAAATGGAATAAGTATGTTGTATGTAACACTTACTATTAATCAAATTTATGTGAAATGCTAGTAGCATATAGAATATCATCCCAAGAAAACTAGGCCAAAGAAGTTTTAACACTTCATCTAAAACTTGAGCATTTCCCTACATTACATTAACACATACATCTTTTAGATTTATAAAAAAAATTAATGTATAAATAAAAGAGAAATAAATTAAATTTGCCATGACATCATGAGCTACAAGATTTCCCATGAAGAAAAAAAATGACCAAGGGTAATTTGAATAATGAGAACTTGGCCATGCCAAAACCCTTTTCAATTCTTGGCTATAATTTGGTGTATTATTATTTTTCATCCATTGGGTCCATGAAGAGCTAATACATGGATATCCTGCGGAAATATGTGCCAAAGTCCTCTTAAAGGCCCACACGTTTGATGATCTGCCATATTGAAGCAGAGATACATGGGCGAGCAAACGAAAAGTAGTACAACAAGAAGGGGTCATAAATAAGGGATGTTTATGTATAGTCGTGAAAACATCACTGTACAACAAATAAAACTAATAATTAATAATTAATATAAATTAAAACAATAAATAAAAATTAATATATGAATAATCTTACTCATGAAATGCTCATGGATCCCTTAAAACATCAATAAGCAATATAAAATCATTAGTTTGATTTATTTTGAGCCCATAGTAGTTGTTCAAAATATCGTGTAACACACGTGCAATATTATTATGGATGAACTTAAGATCTAGTCCCATATTGTCGTCACATAATCTTGTAATTTCCCTCTACCATTCACCACTGCTACTTTATCCATACCAAATCCATCTTCCAACTTCTTTGATGATACCAAGTATGGAATAGCTTCAAACATGTCACCGGATAGGAAATATTAACTAAATAAAATATATAAAATGAAAAAAATTTAAAAGTAAATAAAATATGTATTACAAAAATACCATAGAATTCATATCAATTCTTGGTTAAGTCTATGTCCGATTACAAGTTGGTGTTGTCATATCCAATCGTGTAGGCTGATGTGTAGTTAAAAAAATATTATATGTTGTGCAGATTTTACAAAACTATGATTGCTAGCTAACAAATACTGCTAATCCAAAGTTCCCACAATATCATAGGAACAAAATTCTCTATTATTTGGATGCATTGTTTTCAAAGTCAACAACCTAAAATAATTTCCTTATACTTTTGCTTCATATATATTGTCTTTAATATGTTTGACATTATAGTAGCTGATAGTGCTACGGACGTTAAACTTGTCATTAATATCAATAATTTGTAAAAAAATATATGATAATTTTTTTCACAGTCTATCCACTGCACATTGAGACTCTCAATGTGTTAGAAAAGTTAATAAAAAAATAAAAAAATGGCGTAAGTATGTTGTATGTAACACTTACTCTTAATCAAATTTATGTGAAATGCTAGTAGCATATCGAATACCATCCCAGGGAAACCTAGCCAAAGAAGGTTTAATTCTTCGTCTAAAACTTTAGCATTTCCCTCCACTACATTAAAACATACATCTTTTAGATTTATAAAAAAAATAATGCATAAATAAATCAGAAATAAAGTAAAATTGTTGCGACATCATGAGATACAAGATTCCCCATGAAGAAAAAAAATGACCAAGGGTAATTTGAATAATGAGAACTTGGCCATGCCAAAACCCTTTTCAATTCTTTGCAATAATTTGGTCCATTATTATTTTTCACCCATTTAGTCCCTAAAGAGCTAATACATGGATATCCTGCAGAAATATGTGTCAAAGTCCTCCTAAAGGCCAACACATTTGATGATATGCTATATCGAAGAAAAGATACGTGGGCGAGCAAACCAAAAGTAGTATGACAAGAAGGGGTCATAAATAAGGGATGCTTATGTATGGTCGTGAAAACATCATTGTACAACAAATAAAAACTAAAAATTAATAATTAATATCAATTGAAACAATAAATAAAAATTAATATATGAATAATCTTACTCATGAAATGCACGTAGATCCCTTAAAACATCAATAAGCAATATGAAATCATTAGTTTGATTCAATTCGAGCCCATAACAGTCGTTCAAAAAGTTTTGCAAGACACCTGCAATATTATTATGGATAAACTGAAGATCTAGTCCCATACTGTCATCACATGACCTTGTGATTTTCCCTCTACCGTTTACCACTGCTATATTATCCATACTAAATCCATCTTCCAGTTTCTTTGATGATACCAAATATTGAATAGCTTCAAACATGTCACCGGATAGGAAATCTTAACTAAATAAAAATATATAAAATAAAAAAACATTAAAAAGTAAATAAAATATTTATTACAAAAATACCGTAGAATTCATATCAATTCTAGCTTAAGTCCATGTTCGATTACAAGTTTGTGTTGTCGTATCCAATCTTGTAGGCTGATGTGGAGTTAAAAAACAATTATACGTTGTCCAGATTTTACAAAACTATGATAGCTAGCTAACACATAATGTTTATACAAAACAATTATATATTGTCTTTAATATGTCTGATATTATAGTAGCTGATAGTGCTACAGACGTTAAACTTGTCATTAATATCAATCATTCGTAAAAAAGTACATACTAATTTTTTTCACAATTTATCCACTGCGCATTGAGACTCTAAAGGTGTTAGAAAAGTTAATAAAAAAAATGGCATAAGTATGTTGAATGCAACACTTTTTGTTAATCAAATTTATGTGAAATGATAGTACTATATGGAATACCATCCCAAAAATTATGGGTCTTCCAAAGGTTTGAGTTGAGATTGACTTAGGTACAGTACAACAAATGAAACCAATAATTAATAATTAATATAAATTAAAACAATAAATAAAAATTAATATATGAATAATCTTACTCATGAAATGCTCGTGGATCCCTTAAAACATCAATAAGCAATCTGAAATCATTAATTTGATTCATTTCGAGACAATATCAATTGTTAAAAATATTGTGTAACACACGTGCAATATTATTATCGATAAACCAAAGATCTAGTCCCATATTGTCATCACATAATCTTGTGATTTTCCCTCTATTGTTCACCATTGCTACATTATCCATACAAAATCCATCTTCTAGCTTCTTTGATGATACCAAGTATTGAATAGCTTCAAACATATCTCTTGATAGGAAATATTAACTAAATAAAAATATATAAAATAAAAAAACATTAAAAAGTAAATAAAATGTTTATTACAAAAATACTGTAGAATTGATATCAATTCTTGGTTAAGTCTATGTCCGATTACAAGTTGGTGTTGTTGGATCCAATCATGTAGGCTAATGTGGTGCTAAAAAACAATTATACGCTGTCCAGATTCTACATAACTATGAGAGCCATCCAAAACATACTGCTTATCCAAAGTTTCTGCAATATCATAGGAATAAAATTCTCTATCATTTGGATGCATTGTTTCGAAAGTCACCAACCTAAAGTAGTTTCCTTTTCCATCTACTTCATATATATTGTCTTTAATATGTATGACATTATAGTATTTGATAGTGCTACGGACGTTAAACCTGTCATTAATACCAATCATTCGTAAAAAAAAATATAGTATTTTTTTTCACAATCTATCCACTGCACATTGAGACTCTCAAAGTGTCAGAAAAGTTAATAAAAAAAATTGGCATAAGTATCATGTATGCAACACTTACTATTAATCAAATTTATGTGAAATGCTAGTAGCATATGGAATACCATCCCAATAAAATTGGGCTAAAGGGGTCATAAATAAGAGATGCTTATGTATGGTCGTGAAAACATCACTGTACAACAAATGAAACCAAAAATTT
>JAJJMJ010022236.1:88235-129389 GCA_022059055.1 Vitis cinerea | reverse complement strand
ATAATTAATATAAATTAAAACAATAAATAAAAATTAATATATGAATAATCTTACTCATGAAATGCTCATGGATCCCTTAAAACATCATTAAGCAATCTGAAATCATTAGTTTGATTCATGTCAAGCCCATAGTAGTTGTTCAAATAGTCATGCAAGATACGTGCAATATTATTATAGATAAACTGAAGATCTAGTCCCATATTGTCATCACATGATCTTGTGATTTTCCCTCTACCGTTCACCACGACTACATTATCCATACCAAATCCATCTTCCAGCTTCTTTGATGATACCAAGTATTGAATAGCTTCAAACATGTCACCCGATAGAAAATGTTAACTAGATAAAAATAAATAAAATAAAAAAAACTTTAAAAAGTAAATAAAATGTTTATTACAAAAATACTATAGAATTGATATCAATTCTTGGTTAAGTCTATGAAAGATTACAAGTTGGTGTTAATGGATCCAATCTTGTAGGCTGATGTAGTGTTCAAAAACAATTATACGTTGTCCAGATTCTACATAACTATGGTAGCCATCCAACAGATATTGCTTATCCAAGGTTTCCACAATAACATAGGATCAAAATGCTCTATCATTTGGATGCACTGTTTTCAAATTCACCAACCTAAAATAGTTTCCTTTTGCTTCTGCTACATATATATTGTCTTTAATATGTTTCACATTATAGTAGCTGATAGTGCTACGAACATTAAACCTGTCATTAATACCAATCATTCGTAAAAAAATATATAGTAATTTTTTTCACAATCTATCCATTGCACATTGAGACTCTCAATATGTTAGAAAAGTTAATAAATAAATAAAAATGGCATAAGTATGTTGTATATAACACTTATTCTTAATCAAATTTATGTGAAATGCTAGTAGCATATAGAATACCATCCCAAGAAAATCAGGCTAAAGGGGTCATAAATAAGGGATGCTTATGTATGGTCGTGAAAACATCACTGCACAACAAATGAAACCAAAAATTAATAATTAATATAAATTAAAACAATAAATAAAAATTAATATATGAATAATCTTACTCATGAAATGCTCATGGATCCCTTAAAACATCATTAAGCAATCTGAAATCATTAGTTTGATTCATTTCAAGCCCATAGTAGTTGTTCAAATAGTCGTGCAAGATACGTGCAATATTATTATAGATAAACTGAAGATCTAGTCCCATATTGTCATCACATGATCTTGTGATTTTCCCTCTATCGTTCACCACGGCTACATTATCCATACCAAATCCATCTTCCAGGTTCTTTGATGATTCCAAGTATTGAATAGCTTCAAACATATCACCCGATAGAAAATGTTAACTAAATAAAAATAAATAAAATAAAATAACTTTAAAAAGTAAATAAAATGTTTATTACAAAAATACTGTAGAATTGATATCAATTCTTGGTTAAGTCTATGAAAGATTACAAGTTGGTGTTAATGGATCCAATCTTGTAGGCTGATGTACTGTTCAAAAACAATTATACATTGTCCAGATTCTACATAACTATGATAGTCATCCAACATATACTGCTTATCCAAGGTTTCCGCAATAACATAGGATCAAAATGCTCTGTCATTTGGATACATTGTTTTCAAAGTCACCAACCTAAAATAGTTTCCTTTTGCTTCTGCTTCATATATATTGTCTTTAATATGTTTCACATTATAGTAGTTGATAGTGCTACGGACATTAAACTTGTCATTAATATTAATAATTCGTAAAAAAAATATATAGTAATTTTTTTCACAATCTATCCACTGCACATTGAGACTCTCAATATGTTAGAAAAGTTAATAAAAAAAAAAAAAATGGCATAAGTATGTTGTATGTAACACTTACTCTTAATCAAGTTTATGTGAAATGCTAGTAGCATATCGAATACCATCCTAAGAAAACCAAGCCAAAGAAGGCTTAACTCTTCGTCTAAAACTTCAACATTTCCATATACTACATTAACACACACATATTTTAGATTTATAAAAAAAAATGTATAAATAAATCAGAAATAAATTAAAATTTCCACGATATCATGAGCAACAAGATTCCCCATGAAGAAAAAAAAATTACCAACGTTAATTTGAATAATGAGAACTTGGCCATGCCAAAACCTTTTTCAATTCTTGGCTATAATTTGGTTTATTATTATTTTTCACCCAGTAGGTACATGAAGAGTTAATACATGGATATCTTGTAGAAATATGTGTCAAAGTCCTCCTAAAGGCCAACACGTTTGATGATATGCTATATTGAAGTAGAGATATGTGGGCGAGCAAACGAAAAGTAGTACGGCAAGAAAGGGTCATAAATAAGGGATGCTTATGTATGGTCATGAAAACATCAGTGTACAACAAATAAAACCAATAATTAATAATTAATATAAATTAAAACAATAAATAAATATTAATATATGAATTATCTTACTCATGAAATGCTCATGGATCCCTTAAAACATCAATAAGCAATTTGAAATCATTAGTTTGATTCATTTCGAGCCCATAGCAGTTGTTCAAAATGTCGTGTAACACACGTGCAATATTATTATGGATAAAGTGAAGATCTAGTCCCATATTGTCATCACATAATCTTGTAATTTTCCCTTTACCGTTCACCACTGCTACATTATCCATACCAAATTCATTTTCCAGCTTCGTCGATGACACAAAGTATTGAGTAGCTTCAAACATGTTACCGGATAGGAAATATTAACTAAATAAAAATATATAAAATAAAAAAAATGTTAAAAAGTAAATAAAATGATTATTACAAAAATACTGTAGAATTGATATCAATTCTTGCTTAAGTCTATGTCTGATTACAAGTTAGTGTTGTCGTATCCAATATTGTAGGCTGATGTGGAGTTAAAAAACAATTATACGTTGTCCAGATTTTACAAAACTATGATAGCTAGCTAAAACATACTGCTTATCCAAAGTTCCCGCAATATCTTAGGGACGAAATTCTTTGTTATTTGGATGCACCGTTTTCAAAGTCACCAATCTAAAATAGTTTCCTTTTGCTTCTGCTTCATATGTACTGTCTTTAATATGTTTGACATTATAGTGGCTGATAGTGCTGCGAACATTAAACCTGTCATTAATATCAATAATTCGTAAAAAAATATATACTAATTTTTTTCACAATCTATCCACCGCACATTAAGAATCAAATTTATGTGAAATGCTAGTAGCATATCGAATACAATCCCAAGAAAACCTAGCCAAAGAAGGTGTAACTCTTCATCTAAACTTGAGCATTTCCCTACACTACATTAACACATACATCTTTAAGATTTATAAAAAAAAAGAATGCATGAATAAATAAAAAAGAAAGTAAAATTGCCAAGACATCATGAGCTACAAGATTTCCCATGAAGAAAAAAAATGACCATGGGTAATTTGAATAATGAGAACTTGCTCTATTATTATTTTTCACCCATTGGGTCCATGAAGAGCTAATACATGGATATCCTGTAGAAATATGTGCCAAAGTCCTCCTAAAGGCCAACATGTTTAGATGAGATGCTATATCGAGGGAGAGATATGTGGGCAAGCAAACGAAAAGTAGTACGACAAGAAGGGGTCATAAATAAGGGATACTTATGTATGGTCGTGAAAACATCTCTGTGCAACAAGTAAAACCAACAATTAATAATTAATATAAATTAAAATAATAAATAAAAATTAATATATGAACAATCTTACTCATGAAATACTCGTGGATCCCTTAAAACATCAATAAGCAATCTGAAATCATTAGTTTGATTTATTTCGAGCCCATAGCAGTTGTTCAAAATGTCGTGTAACACACGCGCCATATTATTATGGATAAACTTAAGATCGAGTCCCATATTGTCATCACATAATCTTTTAATTTCCCTCTACCGTTTACCATTGCTACATTATTCATACCAAATCCATCTCCCAACTTCTTTGATGACACCAAGTATTGAATAGCTTCAAACATGTCACCGGATAGGAAATATTAACTAGATAAAAATATAAAAAAAATAAAAATTAAATAAAATAGGTATTACAAAAATACCGTAGAATTGATATCAATTTTTGGTTAAGTCTATGTTCGATTAAAAGTCAATGTTGTCGTATCCAATCCTCTAGGCTAATGTAGAGTTAAAAAAATATTATACGTTGTTCATATTTTGCAAAACTATGATTGCCAGCTAACACATACTGCTTATCCAAAGTTCCCGCAATATCATAGGAACAAAATTCTCTATTATTTGGATGCACCATTTTAAAAGTCACCAACCTAAAATAGTTTCCTTTTGCTTCTGCTTCATATATGTTGTCTTTAATATGTTTGACATTATAGTAGCTGATACTATGGACATTAAACCTATCATTAATATTAATAATTTGTAAACAAATATATAGTAATTTTTTTCACACTCTATCCACTGCACATTGAGACTCTCAATGTGTTAGAAAAGTTAATAAAAAAATTTTTTAAAAATGGCGTAAGTATGTTGTATGTAACACTTACTCGTAATCAAATTTATGTGAAATGCTACCAGCATATTGAATACCATCCCAAGAAAACCAAGCCAAAGAAAGTTTAACTCTTCGTTTAAAACATGAGTAGTTCCCTATACTATATTAACACATACATCTTTTAGAGTTATAAACAAAATGTATAAATAAATCAGAAATAAATTAAAATTGCCACGACATCATGAGGTACAAGATTCCCCATGAAGAAAAAAAATGACCCAGGGTAATTTGAATAATGAGAACTTGGCCATGCGAAAACCCTTTTCAATTCTTGGCTATAATTTGGTCTATTATTATTTTTCATTCATTGGGTCCATGAAGAGCTAATACATGGTTATCCTGCGGAAATATGTGCCAAACTCCTCCTAAAGGTCCACATGTTTGATGATCTGCTATATGGCAGCAGAGATACATGGGCGAGCAAACGAAAAGTAGTACGACAAGAAGGGGACATAAATAAGGGATGCTTATGTATGGTAGTGAAAACATCATTGTACACCAAATAAAACCAACAATTAATAATGAATATAAATTTAAACAATAAATAAAAATTAATATATGCATAATCTTACTCATGAAATACTCGTGGATCCCTTAAAACATCAATAAGAAATCAGAAATCATTAGTTTGATTTATTTCGAGCCCATAGCAATTGTTCAAAATATCGTGTAACACATGTGCAATATTATTATGGATAAACTGAAGATCTATTCCCATATTGTCATCACATAATCTTGTAATTTTCCCTCTACCGTTCACCACTGCTACATTATCCATACCAAATGCATCTTCCAGCTTCTTTGATGACACAAAGTATGGAATACCTTCAAACATGTTACGAGATAGAAAACATTAACTAAATAAAAATATATAAAATAAAAAAAAATTTAAAAAGTAAATAAAATATTTATTACAAATATACCGTAGAATTGATATAAAATTTTGCTTAAGTCTATGTCCGATTACAAGTTGGTGTTGTCATATCCAATGTTGTAGGCTGATTTGGAGTTAAAAAACAATTTTACGTTGTCCAGATTTTACAAAACTATGATAGTCAGCTAACACATACTACTTATCCAAAGTTCTCACAATGTTAGAGGGACGAAATTCTCTCTTATTTGGATGCACCGTTTTCATAGTCACCAACCTAAAATAGTTTCCTTTTGCTTATGCTTCATATATATTGTCTTTAATATGGTTGAGATTATACTAGCTGATAGTGCTACTGACGTTAAACCTCTCATTAATATCAATAATTCTTAAACAAAATAAATAGTAATTTTTTTTACAATGTATCCACTGCACATTGAGACTCTCAAGGTGTTAGAAAAGTTAATTAAAAAAATGGCATAAGTATGTTGAATGCAACACATATATCTTTTAGATTTATAAAAAAAAAATAATGTAAAAATAAAACAAAAATTAATGAAACTTGCCATGGCATCATGAGCTGCAAGATTTCCTATGAAAACAAAAAATGACCAAGGGTAATTTGAATAATGGAACTTGGCCATGCCAAAACCCTTTTCAATTCTTGCCTAAAATTTGGTCTATTATTATTTTTAACCCAGTGGGTCCATGAAGAGCTAATACATGGATATCCTGCAAAAATATGTGCCGAAGTCTACCTAAAGGACAACACGTTTGATGATATGCTATATTGAAGCAGAGATACGCGGGCAAGCAAACGAAAAGTAGTACAACAAGAAGGGGTGATAAATAAGGGATGCATATGTATGGTCGTGAAAACATCACTGTAAACCAAATAAAACCAACAATTAATAATTAATATAAATTAAAACAATAAATAAAAATTAATATATGAATAATCTTACTCATGAAATGCTCATGGATCCCTTAAAACATCAATAAGCAATCTGAAATCATTAGTTTGATTTATTTTGAGCCCATAAAAAGTGTTCAAAATGTCATGTAACACATGGGCAATATTATCATTGATAAACTGAAGATCTAGTCTCATATATTCATCACATAATCTTGTAATTTTCCCTTTACCGTTCACCACTACTACATTATCCATACCAAATCCATCTTGTAGCTTCTTTGATGATACCAAGTATTGAATAGCTTCAAACATGCCACCGGATAGGAAATATTGATTATATAAAAATATATAAAATAAAAAAACATGAAAAGGTAAATAAAATATCTATTACAAAAATACCGTAGAATTGATATCAATTCTTTGTTAAGTCTATGTTCAATTACAAGTTGGTGTTGTCATATCCAATCTTGTAGGCTGATGTGGAGTTAAAAAAAAATTATATGTTATCTAGATTTTACAAAACTATGATAGACATCTAACACATACTCCTTATCCAAAGATCCCGCAATATCATAGGAACGAAATTCTCTGTTATTTAGATGCATTGTTTTCAAAGTCACCAACCTAAAATAGTTTCCTTTTGCTTCAGCTTCATATATATTGTCTTTAATATGTTTGACATTATAGTAGCTGATAGTCCTACGGACGTTAAACCTGTCATTAATATCCATAAGTCGTAAAAAAATATATAGTAATTTTTTTCGCAATCTATCCATTGCATATTGAGACTTTCAATGTGTTAGAAAAGTTAATAAAAAATTTTAAAAATGGCATAAGTATGTTGTCTGTAACACTTACGGTTAATCAAATTTATGTGAAATGCTAGTAGCATATAGAATACCATCCCAAGAAAATCGAGCAAAACAAGGTTTAACACTTCGTCTAAAACTTGAGCATTTCTCTACATTACATTAACACATACATCTTTTAGATTTATTAAAAAAAAAATAATGTATAAATAAAACAAAAATAAATTAAACTTGCCACGACATCATGAGCTACAAGATTCCCCATGAAGAAAAAAAATGACTAAGGGTAATTTGAATAATGAGAACTTGGCCATGCTAAAACCCTTTTCAAATCTTGGCTTTAATTTGGTTCATTATTATTTTTCATATATTGGGTCCATGAAGAGCTAATACATGGATATCCTACAGAAATATGTGCGAAAGTTTTCATAAAGGCCAACACGTTTGATGATATGCTATATTGAAGCAGAGATACGTGGGTGAGCAAACGAAAAGTAGTACGGCAAAAAGGGGTCATAAATAAGGGATGCTTATGTATGGTTGTGAAAACATCAATGTACAACAAATAAAACCAACAGTTAATAATTAATATAAATTAAAACAATAAATAAAAATTAATATACGAATAATCACACTCATGAAATCTCATGGATCCCTTAAAACATCAATATGCAATCTAAAATCATTAGTTTGGTTTATTTCGAGCCCATAGCAGTTGTTCAAAATGTCGTGTAACACACATACAATATAATTATGGATAAACTGAAGATCTAGTCTCATATTGTCATCACATAATCTAGTAATTTTCCCTCTACCGTTCACCACAGCTACATTATCCATACCAAATTCATCTTCCAGCTTCTTTGAAGATACCAAGTATTGAATAGCTTCCCACATGTCACCGAATAGTAAATTTTAACTAAATAAAAGTATATAAAATAAAAAACGTTAAAAAGTAAAAAAAAAAAATATTTATTACAAAAATACCGCAAAATTAATATCAATTCTTGCTTAAGTCTATGTCCAATTACAAGGTTGTGTTGTCGTATCCAATCTTGTAGGCTGATGTGGAGTTAAAAAACAATTATACGTTGTCCAGATTTAACAAAACTATGATAGCCTGCTAACACATACTGCTTCTCCAAAGTTCCCGGAATATCATAGGAACGAAGCTCTCAGTTATTTGGATGCGCTGTTTTCAAAGTCACCAACCTAAAATAGTTTCCTTTTGCTTTTGCTTCATATATATCATCTTTAATATGTTTGACATTATAGTAGTTGATAGCGCTATGGACGTTAAAGCTATCATTAATATCAATAATTAGTGAAAAAATATGTTGTAATTTTTTTCCCAATCTATCCACTGCACATTGAGACTCTCAATGTGTTAGAAAAGTTAATAAAAAAAATGGCAAAGTATGTTGTATGTAACACTTACTGTTAATCAAATTTATGTGAAATGCTAGTAGCATGTATAATACCATCCCAAAAAACCAAGCCAAAGAAGGTTTAACTCTTCGTCTAAAACTTGAGCATTTCCCTACATTACATTAACACATACATCTTTTAGATTTATAAAAAAAAATAATAATGTATAAATAAAATAGAAATAAATTAAACTTGCTAAGACATCATGAGCTACAAGATTCCCCATGAAGAAAAAAAATGACCAAGGGTAATTTGAATAATGAGAACTTGGCCATGCCAAAACCCTTTTCAATTCATGGCTATAATTTGATCTATTATTATTTTTCACCCATTGGGTCCACGAAGAGCCAATACATGGATATCCTGCATAAATATGTGCCAAAGTCCTCTTAAAGGCCAACACATTTGATGATATGCTATATCGAAGCAGAGATACATGGGCGAGCAAACGAAAAGTAGTACGACAAGAAGTAGCCATAAATAAGCAGGGATGCTTATGTATGGTCGTGAAAGCGTCACTGTACAACAAATAAAACAACAATTAATAATTAATATAAATTAAAACAATAAATAAAAATTAATATATGAAGAATCTTACTCATGAAATGGTCGTGGATCCCTTAAAACATCAATAAGCAATCTGAAATCATTAGTTTGATTCATTTCGAGCACATATCGGTCGTTCAAAAAGTCGTGCAAGACACGTGCAGTATTATTATGGATAAACTGAAGATCGAGTCCCATATTGTCATCATATAATCTTGTCATTTTCCCTTTACCGATCACAACTGCTACATTATCCATACCAAATCCATCTTCCAGCTTATTTGATGAAACCAAGTATTGAATAGCTTCAAACATATCACCAGATAGGAAATATTAACTAAATAAAAATATATAAAATAAAAAAACGTTAAAAGTAAATAAAATATTTATTACAAAAATACCGTAGAATTGATATCAATTCGTGCTTAAGTCTATGTCTGATTACAAGTTGCTGTTGTCGTATCCAATGTTGTAGGCTGATGTGGAGTTAAAAACAATTATACGTTGTCCATATTTTACAAAACTATGATAGCCAACTAATAGATATTGCTTATCCAAAGTTCCCGCAATATCATAGGAACAAAATTCTCTGTTATTTAGATGCACTTTTTCAAAGTCACCAACCTAAAATAGTTTCCTTTTGCTTATGCTTCATATATATTGTCTTTAATATGTTTGACATTATAGTAGCTGATAGTGCTACGGACGTTAAACCTGTTATTAATATCAATTATTCGTAAAAAATTATATAGTAATTTTTTTTTCACAATGTATCCAATGCACATTGAGACTCTCAATGTGTTACAAAAGTTAATAAAAAAAATTAAAAAAAAATGGCGTAAGTATGTTGTATGTAACACTTACTCGTAATCAAATTTATGTGAAATGCTACTAGCATATCGAATACCATCCCAAGAAAACCAAGCCAAAGAAGGTTTAACTCTTCGTTTAAAACATGAGCAGTTCCCTATACTATATTAACACATACATCTTTTAGATTTATAAAAAAAAATAGTAATATATAAATAAATCAGAAATAAATTAAAATTGCCATGACATCATGAGGTACAAGATTCCCCATGAAGAAAAAAAATGACCAAGGGTAATTTGAATAATGAGAACTTGGCCATGCCAAAACCCTTTTCAAATCTTGGCTATAATTTGGTCTATTATTATTTTTCACCCATTGGGTCCATGAAGAGCTAATACATGGATATCCTGCAGAAATATGTGCGAAAGTCTTCATAAAGGCCAACACGTTTGATGATATGCTATATTGAAGTAGAGATACGTGGGTGAGCAAACAAAAAGTAGTACGGCAAAAAGGGGTCATAAATAAGGGATGCTTATGTATGGTCGTGAAAACATCAATGTACAACAAATAAAACCAACAATTAATAATTAATATAAATTAAAACAATAAATAACAATTAATATATGAATAATCTTACTCATGAAATGCTCGTGGATCCCTTAAAACATCAATAAGCAATCAGAAATCATTAGTTTGATTTATTTCAAGCCCATAGCAATTGTTCAAAAAGTTGTGTAACACACGTGCAATATTATTTTGGATAAACTGAAGATCTAGTCCCATATTGTCATCACATAATCCTGTAATTTTCCCTCTACCGTTTACCACTGCTACATTATCCATACCAAATCCATCTTCTAGCTTCTTTGATGATACCAAGTATTGAATAGCTTCAAACATGTCATCGGATAGGAAATATGAATTAAATAAAAATATATAAAATAAAAAAACATTAAAAAGTAAACAAAATATATATTGCAAAAATACCGTTGAATTGATAGCAATTCTTGGTTAAGTCTATGTCCGATTACTAGTTAGTGTTGTCATATGCAGTCTTGTAGGCTAATGTGGAGTTAAAAAACAATTATACGTTGTCCAGATTTTACAAAACTATGGTAACCAGCTAACACATACTGCTTATCGAAAGTTCCCGCACTATCATAGGAACAAAATTCTATGTTATTTGGATGCACTATTTTCAATGTCACCAACCTAAAATAGTTTCCTTTTGCTTCTACTTTATATATATTGTGTTTAATATGTTTGACATTATAGTAGCTGATAGTGCTACGAACGTTAAACCTATCATTAATATCAATAATTCGTAAAAAAAATATATACTAATTTTTTCACAATCTATCCACTGCACATAGAGACTCTCAATTTGTTAGAAAAGTTAATAAAAAAATAAAAAAAATAAAATAAAAAATAAAAAACAAGATATTAGGTAGAATTCATAGCAATTCTTGGTTAAGTCTATGTCCGATTACAAGTTGGTGTTGTCGTATCCAATCTTGTAGGCTAATGTGGAGTTAAAAAACAATTATACGTTGTCCAGATTTTACAAAACAATGATAGCCAGCTAACACATACTGCTTATCCAAAGTTCCCGCAATATCATAGGAACAAATTCTCTGTTATTTGGATGCACTGTTTTCAAAGTCACCAACCTAAAATTGTTTCCTTTTGCTTCTGCTTCATATATATTATCTTTAATATGTTTGAAATTATATTAGCTGGTAGTGCTATGAATGTTAAACCTGTCCCTAATATCAATAATTCGTAAAAAAATATATACTAATTTTTTTCACAATCTATCCACTGCACATTGAGGCTCTCAATGTGTTAGAAAAGTTAATAAGAAAAGAAAAAAAATAAAAAACAAGACATTGCGTAGAATTGATAGTAATTCTTGGTTAAGTCTATGTCCGATTACAAGTTGGTGTTGTCATATCCAATTTTGTAGGCTAACGTGGAGTTAAAAAACAATTATAAGCTGTCCAGATTTTACAAAACAATGATAGCTAGCTAACACATACTGCTTATCCAAAGTTCCCGCAATATCATAGGAACAAATTCTCTGTTATTTGGATGCACCGTTTTCAAAGTCACCAACCTAAAATTGTTTTCTTTTACTTCTGCTTCATATATATTATCTTTAATATGTTTGACATTATATTAGCTGGTAGTGCTACGAACGTTAAACCTATCATTAATATCAATAATTCGTAAAAAAATATATACTAATTTTTTTCACAATCTATCCACTACACATTGTGGCTCTCAATGTGTTAGAAAAGTTAATAAAAAAATAAAAAAAATAAAAAAACAAGATATTACGTAGAATTGATAGCAATTCTTGGTTAAGTCTATGTCCGATTACAAGTTGGTGTTGTCGTATCCAATCTTGTAGGCTAATGTGGAGTTAAAAAATAGTTATACGATGTCCAGATTTTACAAAATAATGGTAGCCAGCTAACACATACTGCTTATCCAAAGTTGCCGCAATATCATAGGAACAAAATTCTCTGTTATTTGGATGCACTGTTTTCAAAGTCACCAACCTAAAATTGTTTCCTTTTGCTTCTGCTTCATATATATTATCTTTAATATGTTTGACATTATATTAGCTGGTAGTGCTACGAATGTTAAACCTGTCCTTAATATCAATAATTTGTAAAAAAATATATACTAATTTTTTTCACAATCTATCCACTGCACATTGAGGCTCTCAATGTGTTAGAAAAGTTAATAAAAAAATAAAAAAAAATAAAAAAACAAGATATTGCGTAGAATTGATAGCAATTCTTGGTTAAGTCTGTGTCCGATTACAAGTTGGTGTTGTCGTATCCAATCTTGTAGGCTAATGTGGAGTTAAAAAACAATTATACGCTGTTCAGATTTTACTAAATAATGATAGCCATCTAACACATACTGTTTATCCAAAATTCCTGCAATACTATAGGAACAAAATTCTCTGTTATTTGGATGCATTGTTTTCAAAGTCACCAACCTAAAATAGTTTCCTTTTGCTTCTGCTTCACATATATTATCTTTAATATGTTTGACATTATATTAGCTGATAATGTTATGAACGTTAAACCTGTCATTAATATTAATAATTCGTAAAAAAATATATACTAATTTTTTTCACAATCTATCCACTGCACATTGAGACTCAATGTGGTAGAAAAGTTAATAAAAAAAAATGGCATAAGTATGTTGAATGCAACACTTTCTATTAATCAAATTTATGTGAAATGATAGTACCATATGGAATACCATCCCAAAAAAACCTAGCAAAAGAAAGTTTAACTCTTCGTCTAAAACTTCAGCATTTCCCTACAATACATAAACATATATATCTTTTAGATTTATTAAAAAAATAATGTATAAATAAAACATAAATAAATTTAATTTGCCACAGCATCATGGGCTACAAGATTTCGCATGAAAACAAAAAATGACCAAAGGTAATTTCAATAATGAGAACTTGGCCATGCCAAAACCTTTTTCAATTCTTGGCTATAGTACAGCCTATTATTATTTTTACCCCATTAGGTCCATGAAAAACTAATACATGGATAACCTGTAGAAATATTTGCCAAAGTCCTCCTAAAGGCCAAGACGTTTGATGATCTGCTATATTGAAGTAGAGATACATGGGTGAGCAAACAAAAAATAGTACGACAAGAAGTAGTCATACATAAGGGATGCTTATGTATAGTCGTGAAAACGTCATTGTACAACAAATAAAACCAAAAATTAATAATTAATATAAATTAAAACAATAAATAAAAATTAATATATGAATAATCTTACTCAGGAAATGCTCGTGCATCTGTTAAAACATCAATAACCAATCTGAAATCATTAGTTTGATTCATTTCGAGCCCATAGCAGTTGTTCAAAAAGTCGTGCAAGATACGTGCAATATTATTATGGATAAACTAAAGATCCAGTCCCATATTGTCATCACATGACCTTGTGATTTTCCCTCTACCGTTCACCACTGCTACATTATCCATACGAAATCCATCTTCCAGCTTCTTTGATGATACCAAGTATTGAATAGCTACAAACATGTCACCAGATAGGAAATTTTAACTAAATAAAAATATATAAAATAAAAAAACATTAAAAAGTAAATAAAATATTTCTTACAAAAACACCGTAGAATTGATATCAATTCTTGCTTAAGTCTATGTCCAATTACAAGTTGGTGTTGCCGTATCCAATGTTGTAGGCTGATGTGGAATTAAAAAACAATTATATGTTGTCCAGATTTTACAAAACTATGATAGCCTGCTAACAAATACTCCTTATCCAAAGTTCCCGCAATATCATAGGCACGAAATTCTCTGTTATTTCGATGCACCATTTTCAAAGTCACCAACCTCAAATAGTTTCCTTTTGCTTCTGCTTCATATATATTGTCTTTAATATGTTTGACATTATAGTAGCTAATAGTGCTACAAATGTTAAACCTCTCATTAATATCAACAATTCGTAAAAAAATATAAAGTAATTTTTTTCACAATCTATCCACTGCACATTGAGACTCTTAAGGTGTTAGAAATATTAATAAAAAAAATGGCATAAGTATGTTGATTGCAACACTTTCTATTAATCAAATTGATGTGAAATGATAATACAATATGGAATACCATCCCAAAAAAACCAAGCAAAAGAAGGTTTAACTCTTCATCTAAAACTTGAGCATTTCCCCACATTACATAAACACATATATCTTTTAGGTTTATAAAAAAATATAATAATGTATAAATAAAATTGAAATAAATTAAACTTGCCATGGCATCATGAGCTACAAGATTTACCAAGAAAACAAAAAATAACCAAGGGTAGTTTGAATAATGAGAACTTGGCTATACCAAAACCATTTTCAATTCTTCACTATAATTTGGTCTATTATTATTTTTAACCCATTGGGTCCATGAAAAATTAATACATGGATATCCTGCAGAAATATTTGCCAAAGTCACCAACCTAAAATAGTTTCCTTTTGCTTTTGCTTCATATATATTGTCTTTAATATGTTTGACATTATAGTAGCTGATAGTGCTACGAACGTTAAACCTGTCATTAATAACAATAATTCATAAAAAAAATATATAGTAATTTTTTTTACAATCTATCCACTGCACATTGAGACTCTCAATGTGTTAGAAAAGTTAATAAAACAATAAAAAAAAAAAGTGGCATAACTAAGTTGTACGCAACACTTACTCTTAATCAAATTTATGTGAAATGCTAGTGGCATATCGAATAATATCCTAAGAAAACCAAGCCAAAGATGGTTTAACTCTTCATCTAAAACTTAAGCATTTCCCTACATTACATTAACACATACATCTTTTAGATTTATAAAAAAAAAATAATGTATAAATAAAATAAAAATAAATTAAGGTTTCCACGACATTATGAGCTACAAGATTCCCCATGAAGAAAAAAAATGACTAAGGGTAATTTGAATAATGAGAACTTGGCTATGCTAAAACACTTTTCAATTCTTGGCTATAATTTGGTCTATTTTTATTTTTCATCCATTGGGTCCATGAAGAGCTAATACATGGATATCTTGCGAAAATATATGCAAAAGTCCTCCTACAGGCCCACACGTTTGATGATTTGCTATATTGAAGCAAAGATACGTGGGCGAGCAAATGAAAAGTAGTACAATAAGAAGGGGTCATAAATTAGGGATGCTTATGTATGGTTGTGGAAACATCATTATACAACAAATAAAACCAACAATTAATAATTAATATAAATTAAAACAATAAATAAAAATTAATATATGAATAATCTTACTCATGAAATGCTCGTGGATCCCTTAAAACAACAATAAGCAATCTAAAATCATTAGTTTGATTCATTTCGAGCCCATAGCAGTTGTTCAAAATGTCGTGTAACACACGTGCAATATTATTATGGATAAACTGAAGATCTAGTCCCATATTGTCATCACATAATCTTGTAATTTTCCCCCTACCGTTCACCACCGCTACATTATCCATACCAAATGCATTTTCCATCTTCTTTGATGACACAAAGTATGGAATAGCTTCACACATGTTAAGGGATAGGAAACATTAACTAAATAAAAATATATAAAATAAAAAAATGTTAAAAAGTAAATAAAAAATTTATTACAAATATACCGTAGAATTGATATAAATTCTTACTTAAGTTTATGTCTGATTACAAGTTGGTGTTGTCATATCCAATGTTGTAGGCTGATTTGGAGTTAAAAAACAATTTTACGTTGTCCAGATTTTACAAAACTATGATAGTCAGCTAACACATACTACTTATCCAAAGTTCTCGCAATATCAGAGGGACAAAATTCTCTCTTATTTGGCTGCACCGTTTTCAAAGTCACCAACCTAAAATAGTTTCCTTTTGCTTATGCTTCATATATATTGTCTTTAATATGGTTGAGATTATACTAGGTGATAGTGCTATGGACGTTAAACCTCTCATTAATATCAATAATTCTTAAACAAAATAAATAGTAATTTTTTTTACAATCTATCCACTGCACATTGAGACTCTCAATGTGTTAGAAAAGTTAATAAAAAAAATAAAAAAATGGCATAAGTATGTTGTATGTAACACTTACTCTTAATCAAATTTATGTGAAATGCTAGTAGCATATAGAATACCATCCCAAGAAAACCTAGCCAAAGAAGGTTTAACACTTCGTCTAAAACTTGAGCATTTCCCTACACTACATTAACACATGCATCTTTTAGATTTACAAAAAAAAATAATGCATAAATATAAAGTAAAATTGCCACGACATCATGAGCTACGAGATTCCCCATGAAGAAAAAAAATGACCAAGGGTAATTTGAATAATGAGAACTTGGCCATGCCAAAACCCTTTTCAATTCTTGGCTATAATTTGGTCTATTATTATTTTTTACCCATTGGGTCCTTGAAGAGCTAATACAAGGATATCCTACAGAAATATGTGCCGAAGTCCTCCTAAAGGCCAACACGTTTGATGATATGTTATATTAAAGCAGAGATACATGGCCGAGCAAATGAAAAGTAGTACGACAATAAGGGGTCATAAATAAAGGATGCTTATGTATGGTCGTGAAAACATCAGTGTACAAAAAATCTTACTCTATAAAAATTAAAACTAATTATTAATAGTTAATATAAATTAAAATTATAAATAAAAATTAATATATGAATAATCTTACTCTTGAAATGCTCATGGATCCCTTAAAACATTAATAAGCAATCTGAAATCATTAGTTTGATTTATTTTGTGCCCATAGCAGTTGTTCCAAATTTCGTGTAACACATGTGCAATATTATTATGGATAAACTTCAGATCTAATCCCATATTGTCATCACATAATCTTGTAATTTTCCCTCTACCATTCACCATTGCTACATTATCCATAACAAATCCATCTTCCAGCTTCTTTGATGATACCCAGTATTGAATTACTTCAAACATGTCACCGGATAAAAAATATTAACTAAATAAAAATATGAAAAATAAAAAAATATGAAAAGGTAAATAAAATATGCTTTACAAAAATATCGTAGAATCGATATCAATTCTTGGTTAAGTTTATTTTCGATTACAAGTCGTTGTTGTCGTATCCAATCTTGTAGGCTGATGTGGAGTTAAAAAAATATTATACGTTGTCTAAATTTTAGAAAACTATGATTGCCAGCTAACACATACTGCTTATCCAATGTTCCCGCAATATGAAGGAATGAAATTCTCTGTTATTTGGATGCAGTGTTTTCAAAGTCACCAACCTAAAATAGTTTCCTTTTGCTTCTGATTCATATATATTGTCTTTAATATCTTTGACATTATAGTAGCTGATAGTGCTATGGATGTTAAACCTATCATTAATAACAATAATTCGTAAAAAAATATATAGTAATTTTTTTTACAATCTATCCACTGCACATTGAGACTGTCAATATGTTAGAAAAGTTAATAAAACAATAAAAAAATGGCATAAGAATGTTGTATGTAACACTTACTCTTAATCAAATTTATGTGAAATGCTAGTGGCACATAGAATACCATCCCAAGAAAACCTAGCCAAAGAAGGTTTAACTCTTCGTCTAAAACTTGAGCATTTCCCTACATTACATTAACACATACATCTTTTAGATTTATTTAAAAAAATAATGTATAAATAAAACAGAAATAAATTAAACTTGCCATGACATCATGAGCTACAAGATTCCCCATGAAGAAAAAAAATGACCAAGGGTAATTTGAATAATGAGAACTTGGCCATGCCAAAACCCTTTTCAATTCTTGGCTATAATTTGGTCTATTATTATTTTTAACCCATTGGGTCCATGAAAAACTAATACATGGATATCCTACAGAAATATTTGCCAAAGTTCTCCTATAGGCCAACACGTTTGATGATCTACTACATTGAAATAGAGATACATGGGCGAGCAAACGAAAAGTAGTACGACAAGAAGGGGTCATAAATAAGGGATGCTTACGTATGGTCGTGAAAACATCACTATACAACAAATAAAACAAACAATTAATAATTAATATAAATTAAAACAATAAATAAAAATTAATATATGAATAATCTTACTCATGAAATGCTCATGGATCCCCTAAAACATCAATAAGCAATCTGAAATCATTAGTTTGATTTATATCGAGCCCATAGCAATTGTTCAAAATGTCATGTAACAAACGTGCAATACTATTATGGATAAACTTAAGATCTAGTCCCATATTGTCATCACATAATCTTGTAATTTCCCTCTACCGTTCACCACTACTACATTATCCATACCAAATCCATTTTCTAGCTTCTTTGATGATACCAAGTATTGAATTAATTCAAACATGTCACCGAATAGGAAATATTAATCAAATAAAAATATATAAAATAAAAAAAATTCAAAAGTAAATAGAATATGTATTACAAAAATACCGAAGAATTGATATCAATTCTTGGTTAAGTCTATGTCTAATTACAAGTTGGTGTTATCATATCCAATCTTGTTGGCTGATGTGGAGTTAAAAAAATATTATACGTTGTCCAGATTTTACAAAACTATGATTGCCAGCTAACACATATTGCTTATCCAAAGTTCATACAATATCATAGGAACGAAATTCTGTGTTATTTGGATGCACCGTTTTCAAAGTCACCAACCTAAAATAGTTTCCTTTTACTTCTGCATCATATATATTTCCTTTAATATGTGTGACATTATAGTAGCTGATAGTGTTATGGACGTTAAACCTTTCATTAATATCAATAATTTGTAAAAAATTATATAGTATTTTTTTTCACAATCTATCCATTGCACATTGAGACTCTCAATGTGTTAGAAAAGTTAATAAAAAAAATGGCATAAGGATGTTGTATGTAACACTTACTCTTAATCAAATTTATGTGAAATGCTAGTAGCATATCGAATACCATCCCAAGAAAACCAAGCAAAAGAAGGTTTAACTCTTTGTCTAAAACTTGAGCATTTCCCTATACAACATTAACACATACATATTTGAGATTTATAAAAAAAATAATGTATAAATAAATTAAAAATAAAGTAAAATTGCCACGACATCATGAGCTACAAGATTCCCCATGAAGAAAAAAAATGACCAAGGGTAATTTGAATAATGAGAACTTGGCCATGCCAAAACCCTTTTCAATTCTTGGCTATAATTTGGTCTATTATTATTTTTCACCCATTGGGTCCATGAAGAGCTAATACATGGATATTCTGTAGAAATATGTGCCAAAGTCCTTCTAAAGGCCAATACGTTCGATGATATGCTATATTGAAGCAGAGATACGTGGGCGAGCAAACAAAAAGTAGTACAGCAAGATGGGGTCATAAATAAGGAATGCCTACGTATGGTCGTGAAAACATCACTATAGAACAAATAAAACCAACAATTAATAATTAATATAAATTAAAACAATAAATAAAATTAATACATGAATAATCTTACTCATGAAATGCTTGTGGATCCCTTAAAACATCAATAACCAATCTGAAATCATTAGTTTGATTCATTTCGAGCCCATAACAGTCATTCAAAAAGTCATGTAAGACACGTGCAATATTATCATGGATAAACTGAAAATCTAGTCCCATATAGTCATCACATGACCTTGTGATTTTCCCTCTACCATTTACCACTGCTACATTATCCATACCAAATCCATCTTTCAGCTTCTTTGATGATTCCAAGTATTGAATTACTTCAAACATGTGACCATATGAAAAATAAAAAAACATTGAAAGGTAAATAAAATATGCTTTACAAAAATACCGTAGAATCGATATCAATTCTTGGTTAAGTCTATGTCCGATTACAAGTCGGTGTTGTCGTATCCAATCTTGTAGGCTGATGTGGAGTTAAAAAAATATTATACGTTGTCCAAATTTTAGAAAACTATGATTGCCAGCTAACACATACTTCTTATCCAAAGTTCCCGCAATATCAAGGAATGAAATTCTCTGTTATTTGGATGCACCATTTTCAAAGTCACCAACCTAAAATAGTTTCCTTTTGCTTCTGCTTCATATATATTGTCTTTAATATGTTTGACATTATGGTAGCTGATAGTGCTACGGACGTTAAACTTGTCATTAATATCAATAATTCCTAAAAAAAATATATATTAATTTTTTTCCACAATCTATCCACTGCACATTGAGACTCTCAATGTGTTAGAAAAGTTAACAAAAAAAATGGCATAAGAATGTTGTATGTAACACTTACTATTAATCAAATTTATGTGAAATGCTAGTAGCATATAGAATACCATCCCAAGAAAACCAAGCCAAAGAAAGTTTAACTCTTTGTCTAAAACTTGAGCATTTCCCTACATTACATTAACACACACATCTTTTAGATTTATATATATAAAAAATAATGTATAAATAAAACATAAATAAATTAAACTTGCCACGACATCATGAGCTACAAGATTCCCCATGAAGAAAAAAATGACCAAGGGTAATTTGAAGAATGAGAACTTGGCCATGCCAAAACCCTTTTCAATTCTTGGCTATAATTTGGTCTATTATTATTTTTCACCCATTGGGTCCAAGAAGACCCCATACATGGATATCCTGCAGAAATATGTGCCAAAGTCCTCCTAAAGGCCAACACGTTTGATGATATGCTACATCAAAGCAAAGATACGTGGGTGACCAAACAAAAAGTAGTACGACAAGAAGGGGTCATAAATGAGGAATGCTTATGTATGGTCGTGAAAACATCACCGTACAACAAATAAAACCAACAATTAATAATTAATATAAATTAAAACAATAAATAAAAATTAATATATGAAGAATCTTACTCATGAAATGCTCGTGGATCCCTTAAAACATCAATAAGCAATTTGAAATCATTAGTTTGATTCATTTTGAGCTCATAGCAGTCGTTCAAAAAGTCGTGCAAGACACGTGCAATATTATTATGGATAAACTGATGATCTAGTCCCATATTGTCATCACATGACCTTGTGATTTTCCCTCTACCGTTCACCACAGCTACATCATCCATACCAAATCCATCTTCCAGTTTCTTTGACGATACCAAGTATTGAATAGCTTCAAACAAGTCACCAGCTAGGAAATATTAACTAAATAAAAATATATAAAATAAAAAAACATTAAAAAGTAAATAAAATATGTATTATAAAAATACCGTAGAATCGATATCAATTCTTGGTTAAGTCTATGTCTGATTACAAGTTGGTGTTGTTGGATCCAATCTTGTAGGTTGATGTGGTGTTCAAAAACAATTATACGTTATGTAGATTTTACATAACTATGATAGCCATCCAAAACATACTGTTTATCCAAAGTTTTCACAAGAACAAAATTCTCTATCATTTGGATGCATTGTTTTCAAAGTCACCAACCTAATGTAGTTTCCTTTTCCTTCTGCTTCATATATATTGTCTTTAATATGTATGACATTACAGTATTTGATACTGCTACAAACGTTGAACCTGTCATTAATATCAATTATTCGTAAAAAAAAAATGGAGTAATTTTTTTCACAATCTATCCATTGACTATTGAGACTCTCAAAGTGTTAGAAAATTTAATAAAGAAATAAAAAAAATTAACATAAGTATGTTGTGAAATGCTAGTAGCATATAGAATACCATTCCAAGAAAACCTGGCTAAAGAAGGTTTAACTCTTCGTCTAATACTTGAGCATTTCCCTACATTACATAAACACATATATCTTTTAGATTTATAAAATAAAATAGTGTATAAATAAAATATAAATAAATTAAACTTGCCACGACATCATTAGATACAAGATTTCTCATGATGACAAAAAATGACTAAGGGTAATTTGAATAATGAGAACTTAGCCATGCCAAAACCTTATTCAATTCTTGGCTATAATTTGGTCCATTATTATTTTTAACCCATTGGGTCCATGAAGAGCTAATACATGGATATCTTGCATAAATATGTGTCAAAGTCCTCCTAAAGGTCAACATGTTTGATGATATGCTATATTGAAGCAGAGATACGTGGGCGAGCAAACGAAAAGCAATACGACAAGAAGGGGTCATAAATAAGGGATACTTAGGTATAGTCATGAAAGCATAACTATGATTAATATAAATTAAAACAAGAAATAAAAATTAATATATGAATAATCCTACTCATCAATTGCTCATCGATCCCTTAAAACATCAATAAGCAATCTGAAATCTTTAGTTTGATTCAAAAAATCATGCAAGACACATGCAATATTGTTATGGATAAACTGAAGATCTAGTCCCATATTGTCATCACATGACCTTGTGATTTTCCCTCTACCGTTCACCACTGCTACATTATCCATACCAAAACCATCTTCCAGCTTCTTTGATGATACCAAGTATTGAATAGCTTCAAACATGTCACCAGATAGGAAATATTAACTAAATAAAAATATATAAAAACAAAATTAAAAAGTAAATAAAATATGTATTACAAAAAGACCGTAGAATTGATATCAATTATTGGTTAAGTCTATGTCTGATTACAAGTGAGTGTTGTCAAATCCAATCTTGTAGATTGATGTGGAGTTAAAAAAATATTATACGTTGTCCAGATTTTACAAAACTATGATTGCCAGCTAACACATACTGCTTATCCAAAGTTCCCGTAATATCATAGGAACCAAAATTCTCTATCGTTTAGATGCACTGTTTTCAAAGTCACCAACCTAAAATAGTTTCCTTTTGCTTCTGCTTCATATATATTGTCTTTAATAAGTCTGACATTATAGTAGCTAATAGTGCTACAGACGTTAAACCTGTCATTAATATCAATCATTCCTAAAAAAATATATACTAATTTTTGTCACAATCTACCCACTGCACATTGAGACTCTCAAGGTGTTAGAGAAGTTAATAAAAAAAATGGCATAAGTATGTTGAATGCAACACTTTCTATTTATCAAATTAATGTGAAATGATAGTACCATATGGAATACCATCCCAAAAAAACCAAGCAAAAGAAGGTTTAATTCTTCGTCTAAAACTTGAGCATTTCCCTACATTACATAAACACATATATCTTTTAGATTTATAAAAAAAATGTATAAATAAAATGGAAATAAATTAAACTTGCCATGGCATCATGAGCTACAAGATTTCCCATAAAAACCAAAAATGACCAAGGGTAGTTTGAATATTGAGAACTTGGCCATGCCAAAACTCTTTTCAATTCTTGGCTATAATATCGTCTATTATTATTTTTAACCCATTGGGTCCATCAAAAACTATTACATGGATATCCAACAGAAATATTTGCCAAAGGCCAACAGGTTTGATGATCTGCTATATTGAAGTAGAGAGACGTGGACGAGCAAACGAAAAGTAGTACGATAAGAAGGGGTCATAAATAAGGGATGCTTATGTATGGTCATGAAAACATCATTATACACCAAATAAAACCAACAATTAATAATGAATATAAATTAAAACAATAAATAAAAATTAAAATATGAATAATCTTACTCATGAAATGCTCGTGGATCCCTTAAAACATCAATAAGCAATCTGAAATAATTAGTTTGATTCATTTTGAGCCCATAGCAGTCATTCAAAAAGTCGTGCAAGACATGTGCAATATTATTATGGATAAACTGAAGATCTAGTCTCATATTGTCATCACATAATCTTGTAATTTCCCTCTTCCGTTCACCACTGCTACATTATCCATACCAAATCCATCTTCCAGCTTCTTTGATGACACCAAGTATTGAATAGCTTCAAACATGTCAATGGATAGGAAATTTTAACTAAATAAAAATATATAAATTAAAAAAACATTAAAAAGTAAATAAAATATTTATTACAAAAATACCGTAGAATTGATATCAATTCTAGCTTAAGTCTATGTTCGATTACAAGTTTGTGTTGTCGTATCCAATCTTGTAGACTGATGTGGAGTTAAAAAACAATTATACGTTCTGCAGATTTTACATAACTATGATAGCCAACTAACACATACTGCTTATCCAAAGTTCCCACAGTATCATAGGAAGGAAATTCTCTATCGTTCGGATGCACCATTTTCAAAGTCACCAACGTAAAATAGTTTCATTTTGCTTCTGCTTCATATATATTGTGTTTAATATGTCTGACATTATAGTAGCTGATAGTGCCACAAACGTTAAACTTGTCATTAATATCAATCATTCGTAAAAAAATATATACTAATTTTTTTCACAATCTATGTACCGCACATTGAGACTCAATGTGTTAGAAAAGTTAATAAAATAAAATGGCATAAGTATGTTGAATGCAACACTTTCTATTAATCAAATTTATGTGAAATGATAGTACCATATGGAATACCATCCAAAAAATTATGGGTCTTCCAAAGGTTTGAGTGAAGATTGACTTAGGTACTCTCACAAGATCTTAGGATTGCTCATGCACTATGTTATAAGCACACACACTTTGGTCTTGCATTTGTGTGGGTGGTGAATTTGGCAAAACAATGCCTGGTCATAATCAACATTCAAAAACTTGTCTTCCAACTTTGCCTTCATCTCAACCCATATATTGATTCATGGACCTCCCATTCTTTCATGAAAGCAAACTTGAAATAGGTAAAACAACAAGGTATAGGGAATGATGTGCCTCTGAAGCCACTCAACCAACACAGCAGACTCACTCAACATTGTTAATCGCAGAATTAATCAATAAGATTAAGCCAAATGCTTGATTGGAGTTGATAAATCACTATACTCTAAGATCAAAGTTGAAAACTTGCAAATAACTTTTCTATTTGTTTTCAAACATATATTATTTTTTTCATTTATTCTCATTAAAATTTATAAAAATATTACGAGAAGCATTGACTTCAAAATTTTCCCACATATTTGGCTAGCATTTTAACAAAATACAACTTAGTCTGTAAAATCAACTAATCTACTTCCTAAAATAAGGAAAATTATTACAAGATATACCCAATAGGGTACAACTTTCATATGTTTATATATGTACTTGACTAACCATTTCATCTTGGTTTCCATTTGGTAATGACATGGCTGTCATTTTGGCACTACATATATTATACCAAATATTTTAAGATGTAGGTTGTTTCAAAATAAACTTCTAACTTTAACTTATGTTGTAGGTGCTTCAAGTAAGCTATAAGCAAGAAAAACTACAATTGTCACTCATATCCCCAACCAAAAGCAATATAAAACATATGTACTAAAATAATTACTTTGGAAAAAATATCAATCACATAACTCAAAGTCGAAGAAATCACACTCAGAAATGCACGCCTTTTCACAGAGGTCACAAGATCACCATATGAACTGAACTATTACCTAGATCAAGGGCTCCACTTGCCCAACTGACAAGTACCAATAAACATACGATAACCCATCACTCCATTGAGTCATTAATCACATAAAAAAAACAAGCTAAAACATTGATAAGCACCAGAATAACATCCCACTCATTCCACGAAATCATTATTACCTAAAAAGACTAGAACAATGATCAATTTAATTAAGTGATCACAAGTCAAAGAGCAATAAGATAACACTTCCAAACATGAACTAGGCTCTTCATAATACCATCCATGTTAGTCCAGAAAATTTACTGAGGGAGATCTTATAGCTTCTTCACAGCAAGATATACATATAAGAATGGAAGAAAACTGCCAAGTAAGAAACCCTTGGCAAAGACTAGATCTAGCATACAGTGCAATCATATGTAAAGACTTGGAATTTTCAAAGTATTAAGGAAAATAGAAATCTGCCTTAAAGATTAATGAGAGAAACTTTGATGTAATGATATGTTCTACACTTACGTAAGAGGTACTTGTTTAGAAAGAGCTCTAAGTTAAACCCAATCAACTTTAAGATACAGAGGTATGGATGATAGATGGTAACAATATGAAGAATTACAACAGTAATTTTGCATAGCGACAAACTTCATCTTTAATAGTACTGGGACTGTAATGGCAAATCAATCCATGTCATCAAATAAAGCCAAAAGAGTAGTTTCCGGTCAATCGATTTAAAATAGCAAACTTGGTAATGAGTTGGAAAGTCCAAGATGTAGATTTTATGGGAGAGCAAACATGGGCATTGAATTTGGCGGCACCCACAAAAAAAACATGTACCATCAGTTGGGATAAAGAGATAAATAAAGAGTGAATAATAGTTAAAATCTTACAAAGCAAGAAAAAAGCTTTTTTTTTTTTTTGTAAATAAAAAGAAAATGACTTTTACTATTAAGCTAAAATCATGCAAGAGTAGCCAAATCTTCCACAAAAGGAAATAGTTAGGATCTTTGAACTGGAAGTAAAAGGGCTTCATATTTGGTCACACTTAACAAAAAACTTTTGAATTATGAAGGAAAAAAATGCATCTTGACTCTTAAGGACAACAACCTCACAATCATATAGGAGTTGCATAAGAAAACATGTGCCTATAAACAAAAATTAATGGTGTGAGGTATATAAGCCCTTGTCATCCATGGATCAAATTCATTAATAACTTATGACAATTTCAAACTACTACTCTCTTTAGTAATAAGATTCCTTCTCCTCAATTTCCTATGCCTATTAGGTTCCATGTCCTAGCAACCAGAAAAGGATAAGTTTCTCATTATAATCATGAATGATAATTAGAATCATTCGAGAAAATGATGAATAAAAAATATAACCACATGTGTTCTTGACGGGGGAGTTTATCCTTGACTGCCCAACAACAAAATCAATAGAAACAAATAGAAAATAAACCAAATTGCAAAGTTCATAGGACTCGCACAGTAGCAGATCAAGACCTAGAAGGCTGCGTACCAACAGGCCACATCCTTTTCTAGGCAGATGAGAATAAGCAAAAATAAAACCTTAAAGAGAACAATTGTCCTTGTTCATTTGAAATGAATGAAGAGAAGATGATAAAGATACCTATTGTGCTATATGTATTGGCAGGATCCAAAATAACAAGGAATTACTTCAAACAACTTCTACAATATAATCTAACTCTCTTGAAACCCTCCATCCAAAACTGCTAATACAAGATATTAGCAAAAACAAAAGGCTAAGCAAAATGAATTCCGATAAAATTCTCCTAGTGTGTGGCTTTCATTCCCATGAAGATGAAAGTTCAATCCAACATGGAATTACTAAAAATCATGAAGTACATAGAATGCAAAGAGTTCAGGAAATAGAGGAAAAATGACCACGTATAACTAACTGCACACGTGGAACAAATGAAGTTCCAAAACCATTCTTATTTCCAAAATATGATTAGATAACTCGTTGAGATGAAACTCTAAGATACCACCATCTTCAGACACCCACGATAAGAAGTTAAATTTAAGAAATGTGTGGATTTAGGAATAAAATTGCTACCATAAGCTTCTTGCTAATGACTTCACATAATGCAGCGTTCTATGATAAGTTAGAATATAAATCTAGTAAGTGTAAAGTTTTGGGATTTACAACAAAATAATACACAAGTAACACCACTAAATAAGAAGATAATTGGAATATGCATCACAATATTTTAATGTTTTTTTTATAAAGTATTAATTCAAACAGTTGAATTTTACTTACATACGCATAACAGAATCAAAAGAAAAAAATTGGCATAAGTATATTGAAGGCAACACTTACTATTAATCAAATTTATGTGAAATGCTAGTAGCATATGGAATACCATCCCAAGAAAACCAGGCCAAAGAAGGTTCAATTCTTCATATAAAACTTGAGCATTTCCCAATATTACATAAACACATATATATTTTATATTTATAAAACTAAATAATATATAAATAAAATAGAAATTAATTAAAATTACCATGGCATCATGAGCTACAAGATTTCCCATGAAGACAAAAAATAACCAAGGGTAATTTGAATAATGAGAACTTGGCATTGCCAAATCCCTTTTCAATTCTTGGCTATAATTTGGTCTATTATTATTTTTCACCCACTAGGTCCATGAAGAGCTAATACATGGATATCTTGTAGAAATATGTGCCAAAGTCCTCCTAAAGGCTAACACATTTGATGATCTACTATATTGAAGCAGAGATACGTGGGCTAGCAAACGAAAAGTAGTACGACAACAAGGGGTCATAAATAAGGGATGCTTATGTATAGTCGTGAAAACATCACTGTATAACAAATGAAACCAATAATTAATATAAATTAAAACAATAAAAAAAATTAATATATGAATAATCTTACTCATGAAATGCTCGTGGATCCCTTAAAACATCAATAAGCAATCTAAAATCATTAATTTGATTCATTTTGAGACAATATCAGTTGTTAAAAATGTTGTGTAAAACACGTGCAATATTATTATGGATAAACCGAAGATCTAGTCCCTTATTGTCATCACATAATCTTGTGATTTTTCCTCTACCGTTCACCACTGCTACATTATCCATACAAAATCCATCTTCTAGCTTCTTTAATGATACCAAGTATTAAATAGCTTCAAACATGTCACCCGATAGGAAATATTAACTAAATAAAAATATATAAAATAAAAAAACTTTAAAAAGTAAATAAAATGTTTATTACAAAAATACCGTAGAATTTATATCAATTCTTGGTTAAGTTTATGTCCGATTACAAGTTGGTGTTGTTGGATCCAATCATGTAGGCTAATGTGGTGCTCAAAAACAATTATATGCTCTCCAAATTCTACATAACTATGATAGCCATCCAAAACATACTGCTTATCCAAAGTTTCTACAATATCATAGGAACAAAATTCTCTATCATTTGGATGCACTGTTTTCAAAGTCACCAACCTAAAGTAGTTTCCTTTTCCATCTACTTCATATATATTGTCTTTAATATGTATGACATTATAGTATTTGATAGTGCTACGGACGTTAAACCTGTCATTAATACCAATCATTCGTAAAAAAAATATAGTATTTTTTTTCACAATATATCTACTGCACATTGAGACTCTCAAAGTGCTAGAAAAGTTAATACAAAAAAAGTTGGCATAAGTATGATGTATGCAACACTTACTATTAATCAAATTTATGTGAAATGCTAGTAGCATATGGAATACATCCCAAGAAAACCAGGCCAAAGGGGTCATAAATAAGGGATGCTTATGTATGGTCATGAAAACATCATTGTACAAAAAATGAAACCAACAATTAATAATTAATATAAATTAAAAAATAAATAATATATGAATAATCTTACTCATGAAATGCTCATGGATCCCTTAAAACATCATTAAGCAATCTGAAATCATTAGTTTGATTCATTTCGAGCCCATAGAAGTTGTTCAAATAGTTGTGCAAGATACGTGCAATATTATTATGGATAAACTGAAGATCTAGTCCCATATTATCATCACATGATCTTGTGATTTTCCCTCTACCGTTCACCACTGCTACACTATCCATACCAAATCCATCTTCCAGCTTCTTTGATGATACCAAGTATTGAATAACTTCAAACATGTCACCCAATAGAAAAATATTAACTAAATTAAAATATATAAAAGAAAAAATAAATAAAATGTTTATTACAAAAATACTGTAGAATTGATATCAATTCTTGGTTAAGTCTTTGAAAGATTACAAGTTGGTGTTATTGGATCCAATCTTGTAGGCTGATGTAGTGTTCAAAAACAATTATATGCTGTCCAGATTCTACATAACTATGATAGCCAGCCAACAGATAGTGCTTATCCAAGGTTCTTGCAATAACATAGGAACAAAATGCTCTGTCATTTAGATGCACTATTTTCAAAGTCACCAACCTAAAATAGTTTCCTTTTGCTTCTGCTTTATATATATTGTCTTTAATATGTATATCATTATAGTAGCCGATAGTGCTACGGACATTAAACCTGTAACTAATATCAATCATTCGTAAAAAAATATCTACACTAATTTTTTTTCATAATCTATGCACTACACATTAAGACTCTCAAGGTTTTAGAAAGTTAATAAAAAAAAATTAAAAAAATGGCATACGTATGTTGAATGCAACACTTACTATTAATCAAATTTATGTGAAATGCTAGTAGCATATGGAATATCATATCAAGAAAACCAGGCCAAAGGAGTCATAAATCAGGAATGCTTATGTATGGTCATGAAAAGATCACTGTACAAAAAATGAAACCAACAATTAATAATTAATATAAATTAAAACAATAAATAAAACTTAAAATATGAATAATCTTACTCATGAAATGCTCGTGGATCCCTTAAAACATCAATAAAAATTCTGAAATCAGTAGTTTGATTCATTTCGAGCCCATAGCAATCGTTTAAAAAGTCGTGCAAGACACGTGCAATATTATTATGGATAAACTAAAGATCTGGTCCGATATTCTCATCACATAACCTTGTGATTTTCCCTCTACCGTTCACCACTACTACATTATCCATACCAAATCCATCTTCCAGCTTCTTTGATGATACCAAGTATTGAATAGCTTCAAACATATGATCTGATAGGAAATCTTAACTAAATAAAAATACATAAAATAAAAAAACATTAAAAAGTAAATAAAATATTTATTACAAAAAAACCATAGAATTGATATCAATTATTGCTTAAGTCTATGTCCAATTACAAGTTTGTGTTGTCGTATCCAATCTTGTAGGCTGATGTAGAGTTAAAAAACAATTATATGTTGTCCAAATTTTACAAAATTATGATAGCCGGCTAACACATACTGCTTATCCAAAGTTCCCGCAATATCATAGGAACGAAATTCTTTGTCGTTTAGATGCACTGTTTTCAAAGTCACCAACCTAAAATAGTTTTACTTTTGCTTCTACTTCATATATATTGTTCTTAATATGTCTGACATTATAGTAGTTGATAGTGCTACAGACGTTAAACCTGTCATTAATATCAATCATTCGTAAAAAAATATATACTAATTTTTTTCACAATCTATCCACTGCACAGTGAGACTCTCAAGGTGTTAGAAAAGTTAATAAAAAAATGGCATAAGTATGTTGAATGCAACACTTTCTATTGATCAAATTTATGTGAAATGATAAGACCATATGGAATACCATCCTAAAAAAACCAAGCAAAAGAAGGTTTAATTCTTCGTCTAAAACTTGAGCATTTCCCTACATTACATAAACACATATATCTTTTAGATTTATATGAAAAAAAATGTATAAATAGAACAGAAATAAATTAAACTTACCACGACATCATGAGCTACAAGATTTCGCATGAAAACAAAAAATGACCAAGGGTAATTTGAATAATGAGAACTTGGCCATGGGAAAACCCTTTTCAATTCTTGGCTATAATTTGGTCTATTATTATTTTTAACCCATTGGGTCCATGAAAAACTATTACATGGATATCCTGTAGAAATATTTGCCAAAGTCCTCCTAATGGGCAACATGTTTGATGATCTGCTATATTGAAGTAGAGATATGTGCGCGAGCAAACGAAAAGTAGTACGACAAGAAGGGGTCATAAATAAGGGATGCTTATGTATGGTCATGAAAACATCATTGTACACCAAATAAAACCAACAATTAATAATTAATATAAATTAAAACAATAAATAAAAATTAATATATAAATAATCTTACTCATGAAATGCTCGTAGATCCCTTAAAACGTCAATAAGCAAGCTGAAATCATTAGTTTGATTCATTTCGAGCCCATAGCAGTCGTTCAAAAAGTCGTGCAAGACACCTGCAATATTATTATGGATAAACTGAAGATCTAGTCTCATATTGTCATCACATGACCTTGTGATTTTCCCTCTACCGTTCACCATTGCTACATTATCCATACCAAATCCATCTTCCAGCTTCTTTGATGATACCAAGTATTGAATAGCTTCAAACATGTCACTGGATAGGAAATATTAACTAAATAAAAATATATAAAATAAAGAAACATTAAAAAGTAAATAAAAGATATATTACAAAAATATCGTAGAATTGATATCAATTCTTGCGTAAGTTTATGTCTGATTACAAGTTTGTGTTGTCATATCCAAATTTGTAGGCTGATGTGGAGTTAATAAACAATTATACATTGTCCAAATTTTACAAAACTATGATAGCCAGCTAACACATACTACTTATCCAAAGTTCTCGCAATATCATAGGAATGAAGTTCTCTGTCGTTTGGATGCACTATTTTCAAAGTCACCTACCTAAAATAGTTTCCTTTTGCTTCTGATTCATATATATTGTCTTTAATATGTTTGGCATTATAGTAGCTGATAGTGCTATAGACGTTGAACCTGTCATTAATATCAATCATTCGTAAAAAAATATATACTAATTTTTGTCGCAATCTATCCACTACAAAATGAGACTCTCAAGGTGTTAGAAAAGTGAATAAAAAAATTGGCATAAGTATGTTTAATGAAACACTTTCTATTAATCAAAAACCAAGCAGAAGAAGGTTTAACTCCTCGTCTAGAACTTGAGCATTTCCCTACATTACATAAACACATATATCTTTTAGATTTATATTAAAAAAAAATTTATAAATAAAACAGTAATAAATTAAACTTGCCACGACATCATGAGCAACAAGATTTCCCATGAAAACAAAAAATGACAAAGGGTAATTTGAATAATGAGAACTTGGCCATGCCAAAACCCTTTTCAATTATTATCTATAATTTGGTCTATTATTATTTTTAACCCATTGGGTCCATTAAAAAGTAATACATGGATATCCTACAGAAATATTTGCCAAAGTTCTCCAAAATGCCAACACATTTGATGATCTGCTACATTGAAATAGAGATACATGGGCGAGCAAACGAAAAGTAGTACGATAAGAAGGGGTCATAAATAAGGGATGTTTATGTATGGTCATGAAAACATCATTGTACAACAAATAAAACCAACAATTAATAATTAATATAAATTGAAACAATACATAAAAATTAATATATGAATAATCTTACTCATGAAATGCTTGTGGATCCCTCAAAACATCAATAAGCAATCTAAAATCATTAGTTTGATTCATTTTGAGCCCATAGCAGTCATTCAAAAAGTTGTGCAAGACACATGCCATATTATTATGGATAAACATAAGATCTAGTCCCATACTGTCATCACATGACCTTGTGATTTTCTCTCTACCGTTCACTACTGCTACATTATCCATACCAAATCCACCTTCCAGCTTCTTTGATAATACCAAGTATTGAATAGCTTCAAACATGTCACCGGTTAGGAAATATTAACTAAATAAAAACATATAAATTAAAAAAACATTAAAAAGTAAATAAAAGATTAATTACAAAAATACCATAGAATTGATATCAATTCTTGCTTTAGTCTATGTCCGATTACGAGTTTGTGTTGTCGTATCCAATCTTCTGGGCTGATATGGAGTTAAAAAACAATTATACATCGTCCAAATTTTACAAAATTATGATAGCCAGCTAACACATATTGCTTATCCAAAGTTCCTGCAATATCATAGGAACGAAATTCTCTGTCGTTTAGATGCACTGTTTTCATAGTCACCAACTTAAAATAGTTTCCTTTTGCTTCTGCTTCATATATATTGTCTTTAATATGTATGACATTATAGTAGCTTATAGTGCTATAGACGTTAAACCTGTCATTAATATCAATCATTTGTTAAAAAAATAAATACTAATTTTTGTCACAGCCTATCCACTGCACATTGAGACTCTCAAGGTGTTAGAAAAGTTAATAAAAAAAAAAGGCATAAGTATGTTGAATGCAACACTTTTTATTAATCAAATTTATGCGAAATGATAGTACCATATGGAATACCATCCCAAAATTACCAAGCAAAAGAAGGTTTAACTCTTCGTCTAAAACTTGAGCATTTCCCTACATTATATAAACACATATATCTTTTAGACTTATAAAAAAATATAATGTATAAATAAAATAGAAATAAATTAAACTTGCCATGGCATCATGAGCTACAAGATTTCGCATCAAAACAAAAAATGACCAAGGGTAATTTGAATAATGCGACATTGGCCATACCAAAACCCTTTTCAATTCTTGGCTATAATTTGGTCTATTACTATTTTTAGCCCATTGGGTCCTTGAAAAACTAATACATAGATATGCTGCAGAAATATTTGCCAAAGTCTTCCTAAAGGCCAACACGTTTGATGATCTGCTTTATTGAAGTAGAGATACGTGGCCGAGCAAACGAAAAGTAGTATGACAAGAAGGGGTCACAACTAAGGGGTGCTTATGTATGGTCTTAAAAACATCATTGTACAACAAATAAACCAACAATTAATGATTAATATAAATTAAAACAATAAATAAAAATTAATATATGAATAATTTTACTTAAGAAATGCTCATGGATCCCTCAAAACATCAGTAAGCAATCTGAAATCATTAGTTTGATTCATTTCGAGCCCATAGCAGTTGTTTAAAATGTCATGTAACACACGTGTAATATTATTATGGATAAACTGAAGATCTAGTCCCAAATTATCATCACATAATCTTGTAATTTTCTCTCTACCGTTCACCACTGCTACATTATCCATACCAAATTCATCTTCCAACTTGTTTGATGATACCCAGTATTGAATAGCTTCAAACGTGTTACCGGATAGGAAATATTAACTAAATAAAATATTTAAAATAAAAAAATGTTAAAAAGTAAATAAATTATTTATTGCAAAAATATCGTAGAATTGATATGAATTCTTGGTTAAGTCTATGTTCGATTACAAGTTTGTGTTGCCGTATCCATTGTTGTAGGATGATATGGAGTTAAAAAACAATTATACGTTGTCCAGATTTTACAAAACAATGATAGCCAACTAACACATACTGCTTATCCAAATTTCTCGTAATATCATTGGGATGAAATTCTCTGTTATTTGGATACACCATTTTCGAAGTCAACAACCTAAAATAGTTTCCTTTTGCTTCTCCATCATATATATTGTCTTTAATATTTTTGTCATTATAGTAGCTGATAGTGCTACGAACGTTAAACCTGTCACTAATATCAATAATTCGTAAAAAAATATATAGTAAATTTTTTCACAATCTATCCACTACACATTGAGACTCTCAAGGTGTTAGAAAAGTTAATAAAAAAACATGGCATAAGTATGTTGAATGCAACACTTTTTATTAATCAAATTTATGCGAAATGATAGTACCATATGGAATACCATCCCAAAATTACCAAGCAAAAGAAGGTTTAACTCTTCATCTAAAACTTGAGCATTTCCCTACATTACATAAACACATTTCTTTTAGACTTATAAAAAAAAAAATGTATAAATAAAACAGAAATAAATTAAACTTGCCATGGCATCATGAGCTACAAGATTTCGCATCAAAACAAAAAATGACCAAGGGTAATTTGAATAATGCGAACTTGGCCATACCAAAACCCTTTTCAATTCTTGGCTATAATTTGGTCTATTACTATTTTTAACCCATTGGATCCTTGAAAAACTAATACATAGATATGCTGCAGAAATATTTGCCAAAGTCTTCCTAAAGGCCAACACATTTGATGATCTGCTTTATTGAAGTAGAGATACGTGGCCGAGCAAACGAAAAGTAGTATGACAAGAAGGGGTCACAACTCAGGGGTGCTTATGTATGGTCTTGAAAACATCATTGTACAACAAATAAACCAACAATTAATGGTTCATATAAATTAAAACAATAAATAAAAATTAATATATTAATAATTTTACTTTGGAAATGCTCGTGGATCCCTCAAAACATCAGTAAGCAATCTGAAATCATTAGTTTGATTTATTTCGAGCCCATAGCAGTTGTTCAAAATGTCGTGTAACACACGTGCAATATTATTATGGATAAACTAAAGATCTAGTCCCATATTGTCATCACATAATCTTGTAATTTTCCCTCTACCGTTCACAACTACTACATTATCCATACCATATTCATCTTCCAGCTTCTTCGATGAGACAAAGTATTGACTAGCTTCAAACATGTTACCAGATAGGAAATATTAACTAAATAAAAATATATAAAATAAAAAAAGATTAAAAAGTAAATAAAATATTTATTACAACAATACCGTAGAATTGATATCAATTCTTGCTTAAGTCTATGTTTGATTACAAGTTGGTGTTGTCGTATCCAATATTGTTGGCTAATGTGGAGTTAAAAAACAATTATACATTGTCCAGATTTTACAAAACCATGATGCCCAGCTAACACATACTGCTTATCCAAAGTTCCCGCAATATCATAGGGATGAAATTCTCTTTTATTTGGATGCACCGTTTTCAAAGTGACCAACCTAAAATAGTTTCCTTTTGCTTCTACTTCATATATACTGTCTTTAATATGTTTGACATTATAGTAGCTGATAGTGCTACGGACGTTAAACCTATTATTAATATAATTAATTCCTAAAAAAAATATACAGTAATTTTTTTCACAATCTATCCACTGCACATTGAGACTCTCAATGTGTTAGAAAAGTTAATAAAAAAATAAAAAATGGTATAAGTATGTTGTATGTAACACTTAATCTTAATCAAATTTATGTGAAATGCTAGTAGCATATCGAATACCATCCCAAGAAAACCAAGCCAAAGAAGGTTTAACTCTTTGTTTAAAACTTGAGCATTTCCCTATACTACATTAGCACATACATCTTTTAGATTTATAAAAAAATAATAATAATGTATAAATAAATCAGAAATAAATTAAAATTGTCACGACATCATGAGCTACAAGATTCCCCATGAAGAAAAAAAGCGACCAACGGTAATTTGAATAATGAGAACTTGGCCATGCGAAAACCCTTTTCAATTCTTGGCTATAATTTGGCATATTATTATTTTTCACCCATTTGGTCCATGAAGAGCTAATACATGGATATCGTGCAGAAATATGTTTTAAATTCCTCTTAAAGGCCAACACGTTTGATGATATGGTATATTGAAGCAGAGATACATGGGCGAGCAAACAAAAAGTAGTACGACAAGAAGGGGTGATAAATAAGGGATGCTTATGTATGGTCGTGAAAACATCAGTGTACAACAAATAAAATGATCAATTAATAATAAATATAAATTAAAACAATAAATAACAATTAATATATGAATAATCTTACTCATCAAATGGTCGTGGATCCCTTAAAACATCAATAAGCAATCTGAAATCCTTAGTTTGATTCATTTCGAGCCCACAATAGTTGTTCAAAATGATGTGCAACACACGTGCAATATTATTATGGAAAAATTGAAGATCCAGTCCCATATTGTCATCACATAATCTTGTAATTTTCCTTCTACCGTACACCACTTCTACCTTATCCATACCAAATTCATCTTCTAGCTTCTTTGATGAAACAAAGTATTGAATAGCTTCAAACATGTTACCGGATAGGAAATAGTAACTAAATAAAAACATATAAAATAAAAAAACGTTAAAAAGTAAATAAAATATTTATTACAAAAATACCGTAGAATTGATATAAATTCTTACTTAAGTTTATGTCCGATTACAAGCTAGTGTTGTCGTATCCAATATTGTAGGGTGATGTGGAGTAAAAAAACAATTATATGTTGTCCAGATTTTACAAAACTATGATAGCCAGCTAACACATACTTCTTATCCAAAGTTCCTGCAATATCATAGGGACAAAATTCTCTATTATTTGGATGCATCTTTTTCAAAGTCACCAACCTAAAATAGTTTCCTTTTGCTTCTAATTCATATATATTGTCTTTAATATGTTTAACATTATAGTAGCCGATAGTTCTACAGACGTTAAACCTTCCATTAATATCAATAATTCGTAAAAAAATATATATAGTAATTTTTTTCACAATCTATCCACTGTACATTGAGACTCTCAATGTGTTAAAAAGTTAATAAGAAAATAAAAAAATGGCATAAGTATGTTGTATGTAAAACTTAATCTTAATCAAATTTATGTGAAATGCTTGTAGCATATCGAATACCATCCCAAGAAAACCTAGCCAAAGAAGGTTAAACTCTTCGTCTCAAACTTGAGCATTTCCTTACATTACATTAACAGATACATCTTTTCGATTTATAAAAAAAAAAAAAAAAGAATAATGTATAAATAAAAAAGAAATAAATTAAGCTTGCCCCGACATCATGAGCTACAAGATTCCCCATGTAGAAAAAAAATGACCAAAGGTAATTTGAATAATGAGAACTTGGTCATGCCAAAACCCTTTTCAATTTTTGGTTGTAATTTGGTCTATTATTATTTTTCACCCATTGGGTCCATGAAGAGCTCGTACATGGATATCCTGCAGAATATGTGCCAAAGTCCTCTTAAAGGCCACCAGTTTGATGATATGCTATATCGAAGTAAAGATACGTGGGCGAGCAAACGAAAAGTAGTACGGTAAGAAGAAGTCATAAATAAGGGATGCTTAGGTATGGTCGTGAAAACATCACTGTGCAACAAATAAAACCAACAATTAATATTTAATATAAATTAAAACAATAGATAAAAATTAATATATAAACAATCTTACTCATGAAATGCTCGTGGATCCCTTAAAACATCAATAAGCAATCTGAAATCATTAGTTTGATTTATTTCGAGCCCATAGCAGTTGTTCAAAATGTCGTGTAACACACGTGCAATATTATTATGGTTGAACTTCAGATCTAGTCCCATATTGTCATCACATAATCTTGTAATTTTCCCTTCATCGTTCACAACTACTACATTATCTATACCAAATCCATCTTCCAACTTCTTTGATGATACCAAGTATTGAATAGCTTCAAACATGTCATCGGATAGGAAATATTAACTAAATAAAAATATATAAAATAAAAAAACACTAAACAATAAATAAAATATGTATTACAAAAATACCATAGAATCGATATCAATTCTTGGTTAAGTCTATGTCCGATTACAAGTTGGTGTTGTCGTATCCAATCTTGTAGGCTGATGTGGAGTTAAAAAAAGATTATACGTTGTCCAGATTTTACAAAACTATGATTGCCAGTTAACACATACTGCTTATCCAAATTTCCCGTGATATCATTGGAACGAATTTCTCTACTATTTGGATGCACCGTTTTCAAAGTCACCAACCTAAAATAGTTTCCTTTTGCTTCTGCTTCATATATATTGTCTTTAATATGTTTGACATTATAGTAGCTGATAGTGCTACGGACATTAAACCTGTCATTAATATCAATAATTCGTAAAAAAATATATAGCAATTTTTTTCATAATCTATCCAATGCACATTAAGACTCTCAATGTCTTAAAAAGTTAATAAAAAAATAAAAAAAAACGGCATAAGTATGTTTTATGTAACACTTATTGTTAATCAAATTTATGTGAAATGCTAGTAGCTTATAGAGTACCATCCCAAGAAAACCAAGCAAAAGAAGGTTTAACTCTTCGTTTAAAACTTGAGCATTTCCTTACATTACATTAACACATACATCTTTTAGATGTATAAAAAAAATAATGTATAAATAAAACAGAAATAAATTAAACTTGCCACGACATCATGAGATACAAGATTCCCCATGAAGAAAAAAAATGACCAAGGGTAATTTGAATAATAAGAACTTGGCCATGCCAAAACCCTTTTCAATTCTTGGTTATAATTTGGTGTATTATTATTTTTCATCCATTAGGTCCATGAATAGCTAATACATGGATATCCTGCGGAAATATGTTCCAAAGTCCTCCTAAAGGCCCACATGTTTGATGATTTGCTATATTGAAGAAGAGATACATGGGTGAGCAAACGAAAAGTAGTACGACAAGAAGGGCTCATAAATAAGGGATCCTAATGTATGGTCATGAAAACGTCACTGTACAACAAATAAAACCAACAATTAATAATTAATATAAATTAAAACAACAAATAAAATATATTATATGAATAATCTTACTCATGAAATGCTCGTGGATCCCTTAAAACATCAATAAGCAATCCGAAATCTTTAGTTTGATTTATTTCGAACCCATAGCAGTTGTTCAAAATGTCGTGTAACACACGTGCAATATTATTATGGATAAACTTAAGATCTAGTCTCATATTGTCATCACATAATCTTGTGATTTCCCTTTACCATTCACTACTGCTACATTATCCATACCAAATCCATCTTCCAGCTTCTTTGATGATACCAAGTATTGAATAGCTTCAAACATGTCACCAGATAGGAAATATTAACTAAATATAAATATATAAAAACAAAATTAAAAAATAAATAAAATATGTATTACAAAAGTACCGTAGAATTGATATCAATTCTTGGCTAAGTCTATGTCCGATTACAAGTCGGTGTTGTCGTATCCAATCTTATAGGCTAATGTGGAGTTAAAAAAATATTATACGTTGTCTAGATTTTACAAAACTATGATTGCCAGCTAACACATACTGCTTATCCAAAGTTTTCGCAGTATCATAGGAACGAAATTCTCTGTTATTTGGATGCACCATTTTCAAAGTCAACAACCTAAAATAGTTTCCTTTTACTTCTACTTCATATATTTTGTCTTTAATATGTTTGACATTATAGTAGCTGATAGTGCTACGGACGTTAAACTTGTCATTAATATCAATAATTTGTAAAGAAATATATAGTAATTTTTTTCACAATCTATCCACTGCATATTGAGACTCTCAATGTGTTAGAAAAGTTAATAAAAAAATAAAAAAATGGCATAAGTATGTTGTATGTAACACTTACTCT
>JAJJMJ010022236.1:0-88225 GCA_022059055.1 Vitis cinerea | reverse complement strand
TAATCAAATTTATGTGAAATGCTAGTAGCATATCGAATACCATCCCAAGAAACCTAGGCAAAGAAGGTTTAACTCTTCGTCTAAGACTTGAGCATTTCCCTATACTACATTAACACATACATCTTTTAGATTTATAAAAAAAAAATATGCATAAAAAAATAAGAAATAAAGTAAAATTGCCTCGACATCATGTGCTACAAGATTCCCTAAGAAGAAAAAAAATGACCAAGGGTAATTTGAATAATGAGAACTTGGCCATGCCAAAACCCTTTTCAAATCTTGGCTATAATTTGGCCTATTATTATTTTTCACCCATTGGGTCTATGAAGAGCAAATACATGGATATCCTGTAGAAATATGTGCCAAAGTCCTCCTAAAGGCCAACACATTTGATGATATGCTATATTGAAGCGGAGATACGTGGGCGAGCAAACGAAAAGCAATACGACAAGAAAGGGTCATGAATAAGGGATGCTTATGTATGGTCGTGAAAACATCGTTGTAAACCAAATAAAACCAACAATTAATAATTAATATAAATTATAACAATAAATACAAATTAATATATGAATAATCTTACTCATGAAATGCTCGTGGATCCATTAAAACATCAATAAGCAATCTGAAATCATTTGTATGATTTATTTCGAGCCCATAGTAGTTGTTCAAAATGTCTTGTAACACACGTGCAATATTATTATGGATAAACTTAAGATCTAATCTCATATTGTCATCACATAATCTTGTAATTTCCCTTTACCATTCACCACTGCTACATTATCCATAACAAATCCATCTTCCAGCTTCTTTGATGATACCAAGTATTGAATAGCTTCAAACATGTCACCGGATAAGAAATATTAACTAAATAAAAATATATAAAATGGAAAAAATTAAAAAGAAAATAAAATATGTATTACAAAAATACCATAGAATTGATATCAATTCTTGGTTAAGTTTATGTTCGATTACAAGTTGGTGTTGTCGTATCCAATCGTGTAGGCTGATGTGTAGTTAAAAAAATATTTATGTTGTGCAGATTTTAAAAAACTATGATTGCCAGCTAGCACATACTGCTTATCCAAAGTTCCCGTAATATCATAGGAACGAAATTCTCTTTTATTTAGGTACATCGTTTTCAAAGGCACCAACCTAAAATAGTTTCCTTTTGCTTCCACTTCATATTTATTGTCTTTAATATGTTTGGCATTATAGTAGCTGATAGTGCTACGGATGTTAAACTTGTCATTAATATCAATAATTTGTAAAAAAAATATATGGTAATTTTTTTCACAATCTATCCACTTCACATTGAGACTCTAAATGTGTTAGAAAAGTTAATAAAAAAATAAAAAAATGGAATAAGTATGTTGTATGTAACACTTACTATTAATCAAATTTATGTGAAATGCTAGTATATAATTCATAAAAAAATATACAGTAATTTTTTTCACAATCTATACACTGCACATTGAGACTCTCAATGTGTTAGAAAAGTAAATAAAAAAATGGAATAAGTATGTTGTATGTAACACTTGCTATTAATCAAATTTACGTGAAATGCTAGTAGCATATAGAATACCATCCCAAGAAAACTTAGCCGAAAAAGTTTTAAGTCTTCCTCTAAACTTGAGCATTTCCCTATATTACATTAACACATACATCTTTTGGATTTATATAAAAAAAAAATTAATGTGTAAATAAAAGAGAAATAAATTAAACTTGCCATGACATCATGAACTACAAGATTCCCCACGAAGAAAAAAAATGATCAAGGGTAATTTGAATAATGAGAACTTGGCCATGCCAAAACCCTTTTCAATTCTTCGCTATAACTTGGTGTATTATTATTTTTCATCCATTGGGTCCATGAAGAGCTAATACATGGATATCCTGTGGAAATATGTGTCAAAGTCCTCTTAAAGGCCGACATGTTTGATGATCTGCTATATTGAAGCAGAGATACCTAGGCGAGCAAATGAAAAGTAGTACAACAAGAAGGGGTTATAAATAAGGGATGTTTATGTATGGTCGTGAAAACTTCACTATACAACAAATAAAACCAACAATTAATAATTAATATAAATTAAAACAATAAACAAAAATTAATATATGAATAATCTTACTCATGAAATGCTTGTGGATCCCTTAAAACATCAATAAACAATCTAAAATCATTAGTTTCATTTATTTCGAGCCCATAGCAGTTGTTCAAAATATCGTGTAACACACGTGCAATATTATTATGGATAAACTTAAGATCTAGTCCCATTTTGTCATCACATAATCTTGTAATTTCCCTCTACCGTTCACCACTACTACGTTATCCCAACCAAATCCATCTTCCAGGTTCTTTGATGATATCAAGTATCAAATAGCTTCAAACATGTCACCGGATAGGAAATATTAACTAAATAAAAATATATAAATGAAAAAAATTAAAAAGTAAATAAAATATGTATTACAAAAATACCATAGAATTGATATCAATTCTTGGTTAAGTCTATGTCCGATTACTAGTTGGTGTTGTCCTATCCAATCGTGTAGGTTGATGTGTAGTTAAAAAAATATTATATGTTGTCCAGATTTTACAAAACTATGATTGCTAGCTAACAAATACTGCTTTTCCAAAGTTCCCGCAATATCATAGGAACGGAATTCTCTGTTATTTGGATGCACTGTTTTCAAAGTCAACAACCTAAAATAGTTTCCTTTTGCTTTTGCTTCATATATATTGTCTTTAATATATTTGACATTATAGTAGCTGATAGTGCTATGGACGTTAAACTTGTCATTAATATCAATAATTTGTAAAAAAATATATGGTAATTTTTTTCACAATCTATCCACTGCACATTGAGACTCTAAATGTGTTAGAAAAGTTAATAAAAAAATAAAAAAAAATGGCGTAAGTATGTTGTATGTAACACTTACTCTTAATCAAATTTATGTGAAATGCTAGTAGCATATCGAATACCATCCCAAGAAAACCTAGCCAAAGAAGGTTTAACTCTTCGTCTAAAACTTTAGCATTTGCTTATAGTACATTAAGACATACATCTTATAGATTTATAAAAAAAAATGCATAAATAAATCAGAAATAAAGTAAAATTGCCACAACATCATGAGCTAAGAGATTCCCCATGACGAAAAAAAATGACTAAGGGTAATTTGAATAATGAGAACTTGGCCATGCCAAAACCCTTTTCAACTCTTGGCAATAATTTGGTCTATTATTGTTTTTCACCCATTGGGTCCATAAAGAGCAAATACATGGATATCCTGCAGAAATATGTGCCAAAGTCGTCCTAAAGGCCAACACATTTGATGATACGCTATATTGAAGAAGAGATACGTGGGCGAGCAAATGAAAAGTAGTACGCCAAGAAAGGGTCATGAATAAGGGATGATTATGTATGGTCGTAAAAACTTCACTGTACAACAAATAAAACCAACAATTAATAATTAATATAAAGTAAAACAATAAATAAAAATTAATATATGAATAATCTTACTAATGAAATACTCATGGATCCCTTAAAACATCAATAAGCAATCTGAAATCATTAGTTTGATTTATTCTGAGCCCGTAGCTATTGTTCAAAATGTTGTTTAACACACGTGCAATATTATTATGGATAAACTAAAGATTTAGTGCCATATTGTTAACACATATTCTTGTAATTTCCCTCTACCGTTCACCACTGCTACATTATCCATACCAAATCCATCATCTAGCTTATTTGATGATACCAAGTATTGAATAGCTTCAAACATGTCACCGGATAGGAAATTTTAACTAAATAAAAATATATAAAATAAAAAGACATTAGAAAGTAAACAAAATATGTATTAAAAAAATATCGTAGAATTGATATGAATTCTTGGTTAAGTCTATATCCGATTACAAGTTAGTGTCGTCGTATTCAATCTTGTAGGCTTATGTGGAGTTAAAGGAATATTATACGTTGTCCAGATTTTACAAAACTATGATTGTCAGCTAACACATACTGCTTATCCTTTTGGATGCACCGTTTTCAAAGTCACCAACCTAAAATAGTTTCCTTTTGCTTCTGCTTCATATATATTGCCTTTAATATGTTTGACATTATAGTAGCTGATAGTGCGACGAATGTTAAACCTGTCATTAATATCAATAATTAGTAAAAATATATATAGTAATTTTTTTCACAATCTATCCATTGCACATTGAGACTCTCAATGTGTTAGAAAAGTTAATAAAAAAAATGGCATAAGGATGTTGTATGTAACACTTACTCTTAATCAAAATTATGTGAAATGCTCGTGGCACATAGAATACCATTCCAAGAAAACGAAGCCAAAGGAGGTTTAACTCTTCGTCTAAAACTTGAGCATTTCCCTACATTACATTAACACATACATCTTTTAGATTTATTAAAAAAATAATGTATAAATAAAACAAAAATAAATTAAACTTGCCACGACATCATGAACTACAAGATTCCCCATGAAGAAAAAAATTACCAAGTGTAATTTGAATAATGAGAACTTGGCCATGCCAAAACCCTTTTCAATTCTTGCCTATAATTTGGTCTAATATTATTTTTCACCCATTGGGTCCATGAAGAGCTAATACATGGATATCCTGCAGAAATATGTGCGAAAGTCTTCATAAAGGCCAATATATTTGATGATATGCTATATTGAAGTAGAGATACATGGGCGAGCAAACGAAAAGTAGTACGGCAAGAAGGGGTCATAAGTAAGGGATGCTTATGTATGCTTGTGAAAACATCAATGTACAACAAATAAAACCAACAATTAATAATTAATATTAATTAAAATAATAAATAACAATTAATATATGAATAAACTTACTCATGAAATGCTCGCGGATCCATTAAAACATCAATAAGCAATCAGAAATCATTAGTTTGATTTATTTTGAGCCCATAGCAGTTGTTCAAAAAGTCGTGTAACACACGTGCAATATTATTTTGGATAAATTGAAGATCTAGTCTCATATTGTCATCACATAATCATGTAATTTTCCCTCTACCATTCACCACTGCAACATTATCCATACGAAATCCATTTTCCAGCTTCTTTGATGATATCAAGTATTGAATAGCTTCAAACATGTCACCGGATAGGAAATATGAATTAAATAAAAATATATAATGCTACAGACGTTAAACCTGTCATTAATATCAATAATTCCTAAAAAAAATTATTGTAATTTTTTTCACAATCTATCCTCTGCACATTGAGGCTCTCAATGTGTTAGAAAAGTTAATTAAAAATAAAAGAATGTCATAAGTATGTTGTATGTAACACTTAGTCATAATCAAATTTATGTGAAATGCTAGTAGCATATCGAATACCATCCCAAGAAAACCAAGCCAAAGAAGGTTTAACTCGTCGTCTAAAACTTAAGCATTTCTCTCCACTACATTAACACATACATCTTTTAGATTTATAAAAAAAATGTACAAATAAATTAGAAATAAATTAAAATTGCCACGACATCAATAGCTACAAGATTTCCCATGAAGAAAAAAAATGACCAAGGGTAATTTGAATAATGAGAACTTGGCCATGCCAAAACCCTTTTCAATTCTTGGCTATAATTTGGTCTATTATTATTTTCACCCATTGGGTCCATGAAGATTTAATACATGGATATCCTCTAGAAATATGTGCCAAAGTCCTCCTAAAGGCCAAGACGTTTGATGATATGCTATATTGAAGCAGAGATACGTGGGCGAGCAAACAAAAAGTAGTACAGCAAGAAAGGGTGATAAATAAGGGATGCTTATGTATGGTCGTGAAAACATCACTATACAACAAATAAAACCAACAATTAATATATGAATAATCTTACTCATGAAATGCACGTGGATCCCTCAAAACATCAATAAGCAATCTGAAATCATTAGTTTGATTCAATTCGAGCCCATAGCAGTCGTTCAAAAAGTTGTACAAGACACCTGCAATATTATTATGGATAAACTAAAGATCTAGTCCGATACTGTCATCACATGACCTTGTGATTTTCCCTCTATTGTTTACCACTCCTACATTATCCATACCAAATCCATGTTCCAGCTTCTTTGACGATGTCAAGTATTGAATAGCTTCAAACATGTCACCAGATAGGAAATCTTAACTAAATAAAAATATATAAAATAAAAAAACATTAAAAAGTCAATAAAATATTTATTACAAAAATACTATAGAATTGATATCAATTCTAGCTTAAGTCCATATTCGATTACAAGTTTGTGTTTCGTATGCAATCTTGTAGGCTGATGTGGAGTTAATAAACAATTATATGTTGTCCAGATTTTACAAAAATATGATAGCCAGCTAACACATACTGCTTATCCAAAGTTCCTGCAATATCATAGGAGCGAAATTATCTGTCGTTTGGATGCACTGTTTTCAAAGTCATCAACCTAAAATAGTTTCCTTTTGCTTCTGCTTCATATATGTTGTCTTTAATATGTTTGACATTATAGTAGTTGATAGTGCTACAAACATTAAACTTGTCAATAATATCAATCATTTGCAAAAAAATATATAGTAATTTTTTTCACAATCTATCCACTGCACATTGAGACTCTCAAGGTGTTAGAAAAGTGAATAAAAAAATGGTATAAGTATGTTGAATGCAACACTATCTATTAATCAAATTTATGTGAAATGATATTACCATATGGAATACCATCCCAAAAAAAAAAGGCAAAAGAAGGTTTAACTATTCGTCTAAAACTTGAGCATTTCTCTACATTACATCAACACATATATCTTTTAGATTTATATATATAAAAAAAACATAATCTATCAATAAAACAGAAATAAATTAGACTTGCCACGACATCATCAACTACAAGATTTCCCATGAAAACAAAAAATGACCAAGGGTAATTTGAATAATGAGAACTTGGCCATGCCAAAACCCTTTTCAATTCTTGGCTATAATATGGTATATTATTATTTTTAACCCATTGGGTCCATGAAAAACTAATACATGGATATCCCACAAAAATATTTGCCAAAGTCCTCCTAAAGGCGAACACATTTGATGATCTACTATGTTGAAGTAGAGATACATGGGCGAGCAAACGAAAAGTAGTATGAAAAGAAGGGGTCATAAATAAGGGATGCTAATGTATGGTCGTGAAAACATCATTGCACAACAAATAAAACCAACAATTAATAATTAATATAAATTAAAACAATAAATAAAAATTAATATATGAATAATCTTACTCATGAAATGCTCCTGGATCCCTTAAAACATCAACACGCAATTTGAAATCATTAGTTTGATTCATTTCGAGCCCATAGCAGTCGTTCAAAAAGTCATGCAAGACATGTGCAATATTATTATGGATAAACTGAAGATCTAGTCCCATATTGTCATCACATGACCTTGTGATTTTCCCTCTACCGTTCACCACTGCTACACTATCCATACCAAATCCATCTTCTAGCTTCTTTGATGATACCAAGTATTGAACAGTTTCAAACATGTCACCGGATACGAAATATTAACTAAATAAAAATATATAAAATAAGAAACATTAAAAAGTAAATAAAATATGTATTACAAAAATACCGTAGAATTGATATCAATTCTTGCTTAAGTCTATGTTTGATTACAAGTTGGTGTTGTCGTATCCAATGTTGTAGGCTGATGTGGAGTTAAAAAACATTTATACGTTGTCCAGATTTTACAAAACTATGATAGCCAGCTAACACATACTGCTTATCCAAAGTTCCCCCAATATCATAGGAACGAAATTCTTTGTTATTTCGATGCACCGTTTTCAAAGTCACCAACCTAAAATAATTTCCTTTTGCTTCTGCTTCATATATATTGTCTTTAATATGGTTGACATTATAGTAGCTAATAGTGCGACGAATGTTAAACCTGTCATTAATATCAATAATTAGTAAAAATATATATAGTAATTTTTTTCACAATCTATCCATTGCACATTGAGACTCTCAATGTGTTAGAAAAGTTAATAAAAAAAATGGCATAAGGATGTTGTATGTAACACTTACTCTTAATCAAATTTAAGTGAAATGTTAGTAGCATATCAAATACCATCCTAAGAAAACCAAGCAAAGGAAGGTTTAACTCTTCGTCTAAAACTTGAGCATTTCCCTACACTACATTAACACATACATCTTTTAGATTTATAAAAAAATAATAATATATAAATAAATCAGAAATAAATTAAAATTGCCACGACATCATGACCTACAAAATTCCCCATGAAGAAAAAAAATGACCAAGGGTAATTTGAATAATGAGAACTTGGTCATGCCAAAACCCTTTTCAATTGTTGGCTATAATTTGGTATATTATTATTTTTCACCCATTGTGTCCATGAAGAGCTAATACATGGATATCTTGCAGAAATATGTGCCAAAGTCATCATAAAGGCCAATATGTTTGATGATATGCTCTATTGAAGCAGAGATATGTGGGTGAGCAAACGAAAAGTAGTACGGTAAGAAAGGCTCATAAATAAGGGATGCTTATGTATGACCGTGAAAACATCAATGTACAACAAATAAAACAGACAATTAAAAATTAATATAGATTAAAACAATAAATAAAAATTAATATATGAATAATCTTGCTCATAAAATGCTCGTGGATCCCTTAAAACATCAATAAGCAATCTAAAATAATTAGTTTGATTTATTTTGAGCCCATAGTAGTTGTTCAAAATGTCGTGTAACACACGTACAATATTATTATGGATAAACTTAAGATCTAGTCCCATATTGTCATCACATAATCTTGTGATTTCCCTCTACCGTTCACCACTACTACATTATCCATACCAAATCCATCTTCTAGCTTCTTTGATGATACCAAGTACTGAATAGCTTCAAACATGTCACCGGATAGGAAATATTAACTAAATATAAATATATAAAAACAAAATTAAAAAGTAAATAAAATATGTATTACAAAAGTATCGTAGAATTGATATCAATTCTTGGTTAAGTCTATGTTCGATTACAAGTCGGTGTTGTCGTATCAAATCTTGTAGGCTGATGCGGAGTTAAAAAACAATTATACGTTGTCCAGATTTTACAAAACTGTGATAGCCAGCTAACACATACTACTTATCCAAAGTTCCCGCAATATCATAGGAACGAAGTTCTCTGTCGTTTGGATGTGTTGTTTTCAAAGTCATCAACCTAAAATAGTTACTTTTTGCTTCGGCTTCATATATATTGTCTTTAATATGTCTGGCATTATAGTAGCTAATAGTGCTACGGACGTTAAACCTGTCATTAATATCAATAATTCGTAAAAAAATATATAGTAATTTTTTTCACAATCTATCCACTGCACATTGAGACTCTCAATGTGTTAGAAAAGTTAATAAAAAAAATGGCGTAAGTATGTTGTATGTAACACTTACTCTTAATCAAATTTAAGTGAAATGCTAGTAGCATATCAAATACCATCCAAAGAAAACTAAGCCAAAGAAGGTTTAACTCTTCGTCTAAAACTAGAGCAGTTCCTTATACTACATTAACACATACATCTCTTAGATTTATAACAAAAAAATGTATAAATAAATCAGAAAAAAATTAAAATTTCCATGACATCATAAGCTACAAGATTCCCCATGAAGAAAAAAAATGACTAAGGGTAATTTGAATAATGAGAACTTGGCTATGCTAAAACCATTTTCAATTCTTGGCTATAATTTGGTCTATTATTATTTTTCACCCATTGGGTCCATGAAGAGCTAATACATGGATATCTTGCAGAAATATGTGCCAAAGTCATCATAAAGGCCAACATGTTTGATGATATGCTATATTGAAGCAGAGATACGTGGGTGAGCAAACGAAAAGTAGTACGACAAGAAGGGGTCATAAATAAGGATACTTATGTATGCTCGTGAAAACAACAATGTAAAACAAATAAAACCAACAATTAATAATTAATATAAATTAAAACAATAAATAAAAATTAATATATGAATAATCTTACTCATGAAATGCTTGTGGATCCCGTAAAACATCAATAAGCAATCAGAAATCATTAGTTTGATTTATTTCGAGCCCATAGCAGTTGTTCAAAATATCGTGTAACACACGTGCAATATTATTATGGATAAACTGAAGATCTAGTCCTATATTGTCATCACATAATCTTGTAATTTTCACTCTACCGTTCACCACTGCCACATTATCCATACCAAATCCATCTTCCGGCTTCTTTGATGATATCAAGTATTGAATAGCTTCAAACATGTCATCGGTTAGGAAATATTAACTAAATAAAAATATATAAAGTAAAAAAAACATTAAAAAGTAAATAAAATACTTATTACAAAAATACCGTAGAATTGATATCAATTCTTGGTTAAGTCTATGTCCGATTAGAAGTTTGTGTTGTCGTATCCAATCTTGTAGGCTGATTGGAGTTAAAAAACAATTATACGTTGTCCAAATATTACAAAATTATGATAGCCAACAAACACATACTGCTTATCAAAAGTTCCTGCAAAATAATTGGAACGAAATTCTTTGTCGTTTAGATGCACTGTTTTCAAAGTCACCAACCTAAAATAGTTTTACTTTTGCTTCGGCTTCATATATAATGTCCTTAATAAGTCTGACATTATAGTAGCTGATAGTGCTATAGACGTTAAACCTGTTATTAATATCAATAATTCATAAAAAATATATAGTAATTTATTTCACAATCTATCCACTACACATTGAGACTCTCAATGTGTTAGAAAATTTAATAAAAAAGTAAAAAATAAAAATAAAAATGGCATAACTATGTTGTATGTAACACTTATTGTTAATCAAATTTATGTGAAATGCTTGTGGCATATAGAATACGATCCCAAGAAAACCAAGCCAAAGAAGGTTTAACTCTTCATTTAAAACTTGAGCATTCCCCTACATTACATTAACACATACATCTTTTAGATTTATAAAAAAAATTGTGTATAAATAAAACAAAAATAAATTAAACTTGCCATGACATCATGAGCTACAAGATTCCCCATGAAGAAAAAAAATGACCAAGGGTAATTTGAATAATGAGAACTTGGCCACGCCAAAACCCTTTTCAATTCCTGGCTATAATTTGGTCTATTATTATTTTTCATCCATTAGGTCCATGAAGAGCTAATACATGGATATCCTATAGAAATATGTGCCAAAGTCCTCCTAAAGGCCAACACGTTTGATGATTTGATATATTAAAGTAGAGATACGTGGGTGAGAGATCGAAAAGTAGTACAACAAAAAGGGATAAAAAATATAGAATGCTTATGTATAATCGTTAAAATATCACTATACAACAAATAAAACCAACAATTAATAATTAATATAAATTAAAAGAACAAATAAAAATTAATATATATGAATAATGTTACTCATAAAATACTCGTGGATCACTTAAAACATCAATAAGCAATCTGAAATCATTAGTTTGGTTTATTTCGAGCCCATAGCAGTTGTTCAGAATATCGTGTAACACATGTGCAATATTATTATGGATAAACTGAAGATCTAGTCTCATATTGTCATCACATAATCATGTAATTTTCCCTCTACCGTTCACCACTGCCACATTATCCATACCAAATTCATCTTCCAGCTTCTTTGATGATACAAAGTATTGAATAGCTACAAACATGTCACCGGATAGGAAATATTAACTAAATAAAAATATATAAAATAAAAAAACATTAAAAAGTAAATAAAATATTTATTACAAAAACACCGTAGAATGATATAAATTCTTGCTTAAGTCTATGTCTGATTACAAGTTAGTGTTGTCATATCCAATGTTGTAGGCTGATGTGGAATTAAAAAACAATTATACGTTGTCCAAATTTTACAAAACAATGATAGCCAGCTAACATATACTGCTTAGCCAAAGTTCCCGCAATATCATAGGGACAAAATTCTATGTTATTTGGATGCATCGTTTTCAAAGTCACCAACCTAAAATAGTTTCCTTTTGCTTCCGCTTCATATATATTGTCTTTAATATGTTTGAGATTATAGTAGCTGATAGTGCTATGAACGTTAAACTTGTCATTAATATCAACAATTCGTAAAAAAATATATAGTAATTTTTTTCACAATCTATCCACTCCACATTGAGACTCTCAATCTGTTAGAAAATTTAATAAAGAAGTAAAAATAAAAATAAAAATGGCATAAGCATGTTTTATGTAACACTTATTGTTAATCAAATTTATGTGAAATGCTCATGGCATATAGAATACGATTCCAAAAAAACCAAGCCAAAGAAGGGTTAACTCTTCATCTAAAATTTGAGCATTTCCCTACATTACATTAACATAAATAAATTAAACTTGCCACAACATCATGAGCTACAAGATTCCTCATGAAGAAAAAAAATGACTAAGGGTAATTTGAATAATGAGAACTTGGCCATACCGAAACCCTTTTCAATTCTTGGCTATAATTTGGTCTATTATTATTTTTCATCCATTGGGTCCATGAAGAGCTAATACATGGATATACTATAGAAATATGTGCCAAAGTCCTCCTAAAGGCCAACACATTTGATGATATGCTATATTGAAGTAGAGATACGTAGGCGAGCAAACGAAAAGTAGTACGACAAAAAGGGGTCATAAATAAGGGATGCTTATGTATGTCCTGAAAATATCACTATACAACAAATAAAACCAACAATTAATAATTAATAGAAATTAAAACAACAAATAAAAATTAATACATGAATAATCTTACCCATGAAATACTGGTGGATCCCTTAAAACATCAATAACCAATCTGAAATCATTAGTTTGGTTTATTTTGAGCCCATAGCAGTTATTCAAAATATCATGTAACACATGTGCAATATTATTATGGATAAACTAAAGATCTAGTCCCATATTGTCATCACATAATCATGTAATTTTCCCTCTACTGTTCACCACTGCTACATTATCCATACCAAATTCATCTTCCAGCTTCTTTGATGATACAAAGTATTGAATAGCTTCAAACATGTCACCAGATAGGCAATATTAACTAAATAAAAATATATAAAACAAAAAAACATTAAAAAGTAAATAAAATATTTATTACAAAAACACTGTAGAACTGATATCAATTCTTGCTTAAGTCTATGTCCGATTACAAGTTGGTATTGTCGTATCCAATGTTGTAGGCTGATGTGGAATTAAAAAACAATTATATGTTGTCCAGATTTTACAAAACTATGATAGCCAGGTAACACATACTGCTTATCCAAAGTTCCCGCAATATTATAGGGACAAAATTCTCTGTTATTTGGATGCATCGTTTTAAAAGTCACCAACCTAAAATGGTTTCCTTTTGCTTCTACTTCATATATATTGTCTTTAATATGTTTGACATTATATTAGTTGATAGTGCTACGAACGTTAAACCTGTCATTAATATCAATAATTCGTAAAAAAATATATAGTAATTTTTTTCACAATCTATCCACTGCACATTGAGACTCTCAATGTGTTAGAAAATTTAATAAAGAAGTAAAAATAAATAAAAAATATTGCATAAGTATGTTGTATGTAACACTTCTTGTTAATGAAATTTATGTGAAATGCTCGTGGCATATAGAATACGATCCCAAGGAAACCAAGCCAAAGAAGGTTTAACTCTTCATTTAAAACTTGAACATTTCCCTACATTACATTAACACAAACATATTTTAGATTTATAAAAAAAAATGTATAAATAAAACAGAGATAAATTAAATTTGCCCCGACATCATGAGCTACAAGATTTCCCATGAAGAAAAAAAATGACCAAGGGTAATTTGAATAATGAGAACTTGGGCAAGCCAAAACCCTTTTCAATTCTTGGTTATAATTTGGTGTATTATTATTTTTCATCCATTGGGTCCATGAAGAGCTAATACATGGATATCCTACGGAAATATATTCCAAAGTCCTCCTAAAGGCCCACACGTTTGATGATTTGCTATATTGAAGCAGAGATACATGGGTGAGCAAACGAAAAGTAGTACGACAAGAAGGGGTCATAAATAAGGGATGCTAATGTATGGTCATGAAAACATCACTGTACAACAAATAAAACCAACAATTAATAATTAATATAAATTAAAACAACAAATAAAATATATTATATGAATAATCTTACTCATGAAATGCTCGTGGATCCCTTCAAAACATCAATAAGTAATCCGAAATCATTAGTTTGATTTATTTCAAGCCCATAGCAGTTGTTCAAAATGTCGTGTAACAGACGTGCAATATTATTATGGATAAACTTAAGATCTAGTCCCATATTGTCATCACATAATCTTGTGATTTCCCTCTACCGTTCACCACTGCTACATTATCCATACCAAATCCATCTTCTCGCTTCTTTGATGATACCAAGTATTGAATAGCTTCAAACATGTCACCGGATTGGAAATATTAACTAAATATAAATATATAAAAACAAAATTAAAAAGTAAATAAAATATTTATTACAAAAACACCATAGAACTGATATCAATTCTTGCTTAAGTCTATGTCCGATTACAAGTTGGTGTTGTTGTATCCAATATTGTAGGCTGATGTGGAATTAAAAAACAATTATACGTTGTCCAGATTTTACAAAACTATGATTACCAGCTAACACATGCTGCTTATCCAAAGTTTCCGCAATATGATAGGAACGAAATTCTCTGTTATTTGGATGCACCGTTTTCACAGTCACCAACCTAAAATGGTTTCCTTTTGCTTCTACTTCATATATATTGTCTGTAATATGTTTGACATTATAGTAGTTGATAGTGCTACGAACGTTAAACCTATCATTAATATCAACAATTCGTAAAAAAATATATAGTAATTTTTTTTACAATCTATCCACTACACATTGAGACTCTCAATGTGTTAGAAAATTTAATAAATAAGTAAAATAAAAATAAAAAATATTGCATAAGTATGTTGTATGTAACACTTCTTGTTAATAAAATTTATGTGAAATGCTCATGGCATATAGAATACGATCCCAAGAAAACCAAGCCAAAGAAGGTTTAACTCTTCATCTAAAACTTAAGCATTTCCATATACTACATTAACACATACATCTTTTAGATTTATAAAAAAAAAATGTATGAATAAATCATAAATAAATTAAAATTGCCACGACATCATAAGCTACAAGATTCCCCATGAAGAAAAAAAATGACCAAGGGTAATTTGAGTAATGAGAACTTGGTTATGCCAAAACCCTTTCCAATTCTTGGCTATAATTTGGTCTAGTATTATTTTTCATCCATTGGGTCCATGAAGAGCTAATACATGGATATCCTACTGAAGTGTGTGCCAAAGTCCCCCAAAAGGCCAACATGTTTGATGATCTTCTATATTGAAGTAAAGATACGTGGGCGAGCAAATGAAAAGTAGTACGGCAAGAAGGGGTCATAAATAAGGTATGCTTATGTATGGTCATGAAAATATCATTGTACAACAAAAAAACCAACAATTAATAATTAATACAAATTAAAACAAGAAATAAAAATTAATATATGAATAATCTTACTCATGAAATACTCGTGGATCCCTTAAAACATCAATAAGCAATCTAAAATCATTAGTTTGGTTTATTTCGAGCCGATAGCAGTTGTTCAAAATATCGTGTAACACACGTGCAATATTATTATGGATAAACTGAAGATCTAGTCCCATATTGTCATCACATAATCATGTAATTTTCCCTCTACCGTTCACCATTTCTACATTATCCATACCAAATTCATATTCCAGCTTCTTTGATGATACAAACTATTGAATAGCTTCAAACATGTCCCCAGATAGAAAATATTAGCTAAATAAAAATATATAAAATAAAAACACATTAAAAAGTAAATAAAATATTTATTACAAAAATACTGTAGAATTGATATCAATTCTGTCTTAAGTCTATGTCCGATTACAAGTTGGTGTTGTCGTATCCAATGCTGTAGGCTGAGGTGGAGTTAAAAAACAATTATACGTTTTCCAGATTTTACAAAACTATGATAGCTAGCTAACACATACTGCTTATCCAAAGTTCCCGCAATATCATAGGGACGAAATTCTCTGTTATTTGGATGCACCGTTTTCAAAGTCACCAACCTAAAATGGTTTCCTTTTGCTTCTGTTTCATATATATTGTCTTTAATATGTTCGACATTATAGTAGTTGATAGTCCTACGAACGTTAAATCTGTCATTAATATCAATAATACGTAAAAAAATATGTAGTAATTTTTTTCACAATCTATCCACTGAACATTGAGACTCTCAATGTGTTAGAATAGTTAATAAAAAAAATGGCATAAATATGTTGAATGCAACACTTTCTATTAATCAAATTTATGTGAAATCATAGTACCATATGGAATACCATCCCAAAAAAACTCAGCAAAAGAAGGTTTAACTCTTCGTCTAAAACTTGAGCATTTCTCTACATTACATAAACATATATAACTTTTAGATTTATTAAAAAAATAATGTATAAATAAAACAGAAATAAATTAAACTTGCCACGACATCATGGACTATAAGATTTCACATGAAAACGGAAAATGACCAAGGGTAATTTGAATAATGAGAACTTGGACATGCCAAAACCCTTTTCAATTCTTGGCTATAGTATGGTCTATTATTATTTTTACTCCATTGGGCCCATGAAAAACTAATGCATGGATATCCTACAGAAATATTTTCCAAAGTCCTCCTAAAGGCCAAGACGTTCAATGATCTGTTATATTGAAGTAGAGATATGTGGGCGAGCAAACGAAAAGTAGTACGATAAGAAAGAGTCATAAATAAGGGATGCTTATGTATAGTCGTGAAAACATCATTGTACAACAAATAAAACCAACAATTAATAATTAATATAAATTAAAACAATAAATAAAAATTAATATATGAATAATCTTACTCATGAAATGCTCGTGGATCTGTTAAAACATCAATAACCAATCTGAAATCATTAGTTTGATTCATTTCGAGCCCATAGTAGTCGTGCAAGACACGTGCAATATTATTATGGATAAACTGAAGATCTAGTCCCATATTGTCATCACATGACCTTGTGATTTCCCCTCTACCGTTCACCACTGCTACATTATCCATACGAATACCATCTTCCAGCTTCTTTGATGATACCAAGTATTGAATAGTTTGAAACATGTCACTGGATATGAAATATTAACTAAATAAAAATATATAAAATAAAAAAACATTAAAAAGTAAATAAAATATTTCTTACAAAAACACCGTAGAATTGATATCAATTCTTGGTTAAGTCTATGTCCGATTACAAGTTGGTGTTGTCGTATCCAATGTTGTAGACTAATGTGGATTTAAAAAACAATTATACGTTGTCCAGATTTTACAAAACTATGATAGCCAGCTAACACATACTGCTTATCCAAAGTTCCCGCAATATCATAGGGACGAAATTCTCTGTTATTTGGATGCACCATTTTCAAAGTCACCAACCTAAAATGGTTTCCTTTTGCTTCTACTTCATATATATTGTCTTTAATATGTTTCACATTATAGTAGGTAATAGTGCTACGAACGTTAAACTTGTCATTAATATAAAAAATTCGTAAAAAAATATATAGTATTTTTTTTTCAAAATCTATCCATTGCACATTGAGACTCTCAAGGAGTTAGAAATATTAATAAAAAAAATGGCATAAGTATGTTGAATGCAAACCTTTCTATTAATCAAATTGATATGAATTTATAATACCATATGGAATACCATCCCAAAAAAACCAAGCAAAAGAAGGTTTAACTCTTCGTCTAAAACTTGAGCATTTCTCCACATTACATAAACACATATATCTTTTAGGTTTATAAAAAAAATAATAATATATAAATAAAATAGAAATAAATTAAACTTGCCATGACATCATGAGCTATAAGATTTCCCATGAAAATAAAAAATAACCAAGGGTAATTTTAATAATGAGAACATGGCCATGCCAAAACCATTTTCAATTCTTCACTATAATTTGGTCTATTATTATTTTTAACCCATTGGGTCCGTGAAAAATTAATACATGGATATCCTGCAGAAATATTTGCCAAAGTCATCAACCTAAAATAGTTTCCTTTTGCTTCTGCTTTATATATATTGTCTTTAATATGTTTCACATTATAGTAGCTGATAGTGCTACGATTAAACCTGTCATTAATAGCAATAATTCATAAAAAAAAATATATAGTAATTTTTTTCACACTCTATCCACTACACATTGAGACTCTCAATGTGTTAGAAAAGTTAATAAAAAAAACTAAAAAAAAAATGGCATAAGTGTGATGTATGTAACACTTACTGTTCATCAAATTTATGTGAAATGCTAGTAGCATATAGAATACCATCCCAAGAAAACCAAGCCAAAGAAGGTTTACTCTTCGTCTAAAACTTGAGCATTTCCCTACATGACATTAACACATACATATTTTGGATTTATAAAAAAAATATAATGTATAAATAAATAAATAAAAAATTGAAGTTGCCACGGCATCATGAGCTACAAGATTCCCCATGAAGAAAAAAATAACCAAGGGTAATTTGAATAATGAGAAGTTGGCCATGCTAAAACCCTTTTCAATTCTTGGCTATAATTTGGTTTATTATTATTTTTCACCCATTGGGTCCATCAAGAGCTAATACATGGATATCTTGCAGAAATATGTGCCAAAGTCCTCCTTAAGGCCTACACGTTTGACGATATGCTATATCGAAGCACAGATACGTGGCGAGCAAACGAAAAGTAGTACGACAATAAGGGATGCTTATGTATGGTCGTGAAAACATCAGTGTACAAAAAATAAACCCAATCATTAATAATTAATATAAATTAAAACTATAAATAAAAATTAATATATGAATAATCTTACTCATGAAATGCTTGTGGATCTCTTAAAACATTAATAAGCAATCTGAAATCATTAGTTTGATTTATTTCCTGCCCATAGCAGTTGTTCAAAATGTCGTGTAACACATGTGCAATATTATTATGGATAAACTTCAGATCTAATCCCATATTGTCATCACATAATCTTGTAATTTTCCCTTTGTCGTTCACCATTGCTACATTATCCATAACAAATCCATCTTCCAGCTTTTTTTATGATACCAAGTATTGAATTACTTCAAACATGTCACCGGATAAAAAATATTAACTAAATAAAAATATGAAAATTAAAAAACATTAAAAAGTAAATAAAATATGCATTACAAAAATACCGTAGAATCGATATAATTCTTGGTTGAGTCTATGTTCGATTACAAGTTGGTGTTGTCGTATCCATTCTTGTAGGTTGATGTGGAGTTAAAAAAATATTATACGTTGTCTAGGTTTTAAAAACCTATTATTGCCAGCTAACACATACTGCTTATCCAAAGTTCCCGCAATATCAAGAAACAAAATTCTCTGTTGTTTCGATGCACCATTTTCAAAGTCAACAACCTAAAATAGTTTCATTTTGCTTCTGCTTTATATATATTGTCCTTAATATGTTTGACATTATAGTAGCTGATAGTGCTACATACGTTAAACCTGTCATTAATATCAATAATTCGTAAACAAAATATATAATAATTTCTTTCACAATCTACCCACCGCACATTGAGACTCTCAATGTGTTAGAAAAGTTAATAAAACAATAAAAAAAATGGCATAAGTATGTTGTATGTAACACTTACTCTTAATCAAATTTATGTGAAATGCTAGTGGCACATAAAATACCATCCCAAGAAAACCAAGCCAAAGAAGGTTTAACTCTTCGTCTAAAACTTGAGCATTTCCCTACACTACATTAACACATACATCTTTTAGATTTATTAACAAAAATAATGTATAAATAAAAAAGAAATAATTTAAACTTGCCACGACATCATGAGCTACAAGATTCCCCATGAAGAAAAAAAATGACCAAGGGTAATTCGAATAATGAGAACTTGGCCATGCTAAAACCCTTTTCAATTCTTGGCTATAATTTTGTCTATTTTGATTTTTCATCCATTGGGTCCATGAAGAGCTAATACATCGATATCCGGTGGAAATATGTGCCAAAGTCCTCCTAAAGGCCCACACGTTTGATTATCTGCTATATTGAAGCAGAGATACATGGACAAGCACACAAAAAGTAGTACGACAAGAAGGGGTCATAAATAAGTGATGCTTATGTATGGTCGTGGAAACATCATTATACAACAAATAAAACCAACAATTAATAATTAATATATGAATTAAAACAATAAAGAAAAATTAATATATGAATAATCTTACTCATGAAATGCTTGTGGATCCCTTAAAACATCAATAAGCAATCTGAAATCATTAGTTTGATTCATTTCGAGCCCATAGAAGTTGTTCAAAATGTCCTGTAACACACGTGCAATATTCTTATGGATAAACTAAAGATCTAGTCCCATATGGTCATCACATAATCTTGTAATTTTCCTTTTACCGTTCACCACTGCTACATTATCCATACCAAATGCATCTTCCAGCTTCTTTGATGGCACAAAGTATTGAATAGCATCAAACATGTTACCGGATAGGAAACATTAACTAAATAAAAATATATAAAATAAAAAAATGCTAAAAAGTAAATAAAATATTTATTACAAAAATGTCGTAGAATTGATATCAATTCTTGCTTAAGTCTATGTTCGATTACAAGTTGGTGTTATCGTATCCAATGTTATAGGCTGATGTGGAGTTAAAAAACAATTTTAAGTTTTCCAGATTTTACAAAACTATGATAGCCAGCTAACATATACTGCTTATCCAAAGTTCCCGCAATATCATAGGGACAAAATTCTCTCTTATTTAGATGCACCGTTTTCAAAGTCATCAACCTAAAATAGTTTCCTTTTGCTTATGCTTCATATATATTGTCATTAATATGTTTGACTTTATAGTAGCTGATAGTGCTACATACGTTAAACCTGTCATTAATATCAATAATTCGTAAAAAAAATATATAATAATTTCTTTCACAATCTACCCACCGCACATTGAGACTCTCAATGTGTTAGAAAAGTCAATAAAACAATTAAAAAAAATGGCATAAGTATGTTGTATGTAACACTTACTCTTAATCAAATTTATGTGAAATGCTAGTGGCACATAAAATATCATCCCAAGAAAACCAAGCCAAAGAAGGTTTAACTCTTCGTCTAAAACTTGAGCATTTCCCTACACTACATTACCACATACATCTTTTAGATTTATTAACAAAAATAATGTATAAATAAAAAAGAAATAAGTTAAACTTGCCACGACATCATGATCTACAAGATTCCCCATGAAGAAAAAAAATGACCAAGGGTAATTCGAATAATGAGAAGTTGGCCATGCCAAAACCCTTTTCAATTCTTGGCTATAATTTGGTTTATTATTATTTTTCACCCATTGGGTCCATCAAGAACTAATACATGGATATCTTGCAGAAATATGTGCCAAAGTCCTCCTTAAGGCCAACACGTTTGATGATATGCTATATCGAAGCACAGATACGTGGCGAGCAAACGAAAAGTAGTACGGCAATAAGGGATGCGTATGTATGGTCGTGAAAACATCAGTGTACAAAAAATAAACCCAATCATTAATAATTAATATAAATTAAAACTATAAATAAAAATTAATATATGAATAATCTTACTCATGAAATGCTTGTGGATCTCTTAAAACATTAATAAGCAATCTGAAATCATTAGTTTGATTTATTTCCTGCCCATAGCAGTTGTTCAAAATGTCGTGTAACACATGTGCAATATTATTATGGATAAACTTCAGATCTAATCCCATATTGTCATCACATAATCTTGTAATTTTCCCTTTACCGTTCACCATTGCTACATTATCCATAACAAATCCATCTTCCAACTTTTTTTATGATACCAAGTATTGAATTACTTCAAACATGTCACTGGATAAAAAATATTAACTAAATAAAAATATGAAAATTAAAAAACATTAAAAAGTAAATAAAATATGCATTACAAAAATGTCGTAGAATCGATATAATTCTTGGTTGAGTCTATGTTCGATTACAAGTCGGTGTTGTCATATCCAATCTTGTAGGCTGATGTGGAGTTAAAAAAATATTATACGTTGTCTAGGTTTTAAAAACCTATTATTGCCAGCTAACACATACTGCTTATCCAAAGTTCCCGCAATATCAAGGAACAAAATTCTCTATTGTTTGGATGCACCGTTTTCAAAGTCAACAACCTAAAATAGTTTCCTTTTGTTTCTGCTTTATATATATTGTCCTTAATATGTTTGACATTATAGTAGCTGATAGTGCTATGGATGTTAAACCTGTCATTAAGAACAATAATTCGTAAAAAAATATATAGTAATTTTTTTAACAATCTATCCACTGCACATTGAGACTCTCAATGTGTTAGAAAAGTTAATAAAACAATATAAAAAATTGTTTAAGTATGTTGTATGTAACACTTACTCTTAATCAAATTTATGTGAAATGCTAGTGGCACATAGAATACCATCCCAAGAAAACCAAGCCAAAGAAGGTTTAACTCTTCGTTTAAAACTTGAGCATTTCCCTACATGACATTAACACATACATCTTTTAGATTTATTAAAAAAAAATAATGTAGAAATAAAAAAGAAATAATTTAAACTTGCCACGACATCATGAGCTACAAGATTCCCCATGAAGAAAAAAAATGACCAAGGGTAATTTGAATAATGAGAACCTAGCCATGCCAAAACCCTTTTCAATTCTTGGCTATGATTTGGTCTATTATTATTTTTCATCCATTGGTTCCATGAAGAGATAACACATGGATATCCCGTGGAAATATGTGTCAAAGTCCTCTTAAAGGCCCACACGTTTGATAATCTGCTATATTGAAGCAGAGATACATGGGCGAGCAAATGAAAAGTAGTACGATAAGAAGGGGTCATAAATAAGGGATGCTTATGTATGGTCGTGAAAACATCACTATACAACAAATAAAACCAACAATTTATAATTAATATAAATTAAAACAATAAATAAAAATTAATATATGAATAATCTTACTCATGAAATGCTCGTGGATCCCCTCAAACATCAATAAGCAATCTAAAATCATTAGTTTGATTTATTTCGAGCCCATAGCAGTTGTTCAAAATGTCGTGTAACACACGTGCAATATTATTATGGATAAACTTAAGATCTAGTCCCATATTATCATCACATAATCTTGTAATTTCCCTCTACCGTTCACCACTGCTACATTATCCATATGAAATCCATCTTCCACTTTCTTTGATGATACCAAGTATTGAATTGCTTCAAACATGTCACCGAATAGGAAATATTAAGCAAATAAAAATATATAAAATAAAAAAAAATTGAAAAGTAAATAAAATATGTATTACAAAAATACCGAAGAATTGATATCAATTCTTGGTTAAGTCTATGTCCAATTACAAGTTAGTGTTGTCGTATCCAATCTAGTAGGCTGATGTGGAGTTAAAAAAATATTATACGTTGTCCAGATTTTACAAAACTATGATTGCTAGCTAACACATATGGCTTATTCAAAGTTCCTACAATATCATAGAAACGAAATTCTCTGTTATTTGGATGCACCGTTTTCAAAGTCACCAACTTAAAATAGTTTCCTTTTACTTCTGCATCATATATATTGTATTTAATATGTGTGACATTTTAGTAGCCGATAGTGCTATGGACGTTAAACCTTTCATTAATATCAATAATTCGTAAAAAATATATAGTAATTTTTTTCACAATCTATCCCATGCACATTGAGACTCTCAATGTGTTAGAAAAGTTAATAAAAATAAAATAAAAAATGGCATAAGTATGTTGTATGTAACACTTACTCTTAATCAAATTTATGTGAAATGCTAGTAGCATATCAAATACCATCCCAAGAAAACCTAGCCAAAGAAGGTTTAACTCTTCGTCTAAAACTTAAGCATTTTCCTACACTACATTAATACATACATCCTTTAGATTTATAAAAAGAAAATAATGTATAAATAAATAAGAAATAAAGTAAAATGGCCACGACATCATGAGCTACAAGATTCCCCTTGAAGAAAAAAAATGACCAAGGGTAATTTGAATAATGAGAACTTGGCCATGCCAAAACCCTTTTCAATTCTTGGCTATAATTTGGTCTACTATTATTTTTCATCCATTGGGTCCATGAAGAGCAAATACATGGATATACTATAGAAATATGTGCCAAAGTCCTTCTAAAAGCCAACACGTTTGATGATATGCTATATTGAAGCAGAGATACATGGGCGAGCAAACGAAAAGTAGTACTACAAGAAGGGGTCATAAATAAGGAATGCTTACGTATGGTCGTGAAAACATCACTGTAGAACAACTAAAACCAACAATTAATAATTAATATAAATTAAAACAATAAATGAAAATAATATATGAATAATCTTACTCATCAAATGCTCGTGGATCCCTTAAAACATCAATAAGCAATCTGAAATCATTAGTTCGATTCATTTTGAGCCCATAACAGTGATTCAAAAAGTTGTGTAACACACATGCAATATTATTTTGGATAAACTGAAGATCAAGTCCCATATTATCATCACATGATCTTGAGATTTTCCCTGTACTGTTCACCACTGCTACATTATCCATACAAAATCCATCTTCTAGTTTCTTTGATGATACCAAGTATTGAGTAGCTTCAAACATGTCACCGGATAGGAAATATTAACTAAATAAAAATATATAAAATAAAAAAGCATGAAAAAGTAAATAAAATATGTATTATAAAAATACAGTAGAATCGATATCAATTCTTTGCTAAGTCTATGTCCGATTACAAGTTGGTGTTTTCGTATCCAATCTTGTAGGCTGATGTGGAGTTAAAAAATATTATACGTTGTCCAGATTTTACAAAGCTATGATTGGCAACTAATACATACTGCTTATCCAAAGTTCCCGCAATATCATAGGAACGAAATTCTCTGTTATTTAAATGCACCGTTTTCAAAGTCACAAGCCTAAAACAGTTTCCTTTTGCTTCTGCTTCATATATATTTTCTTTAATATGTTTGATATTATAGTAGTTGATAATGCTATGGACGTTAAACCTGTCATTAATATCAATAATTCATAAAAAAAATATATGTTAATTTTTTTTCACAATCTACCCACTGCACATTGAGACTCTCAATGTGTAAGAAAAGTTAATAAAAAAAATAGCATAAGTATGTTGTATGTAACACTTACTGTTAATCAAATTTATGTGAATTGCTAGTAGCATATAGAATACCATCGCAAGAAAACCAAGCCAAAGAAGGTTTAAGTCTTCGTCTAAAACTTGAGCATTTCCATACATTACATTAACACATACATCTTTTAGATTGATAAAAAAAAATGTATAAATAAAACAGAAATAAATTAAACTTGCGACAACATCATGAGCTACAAGATTCCCCATGAAGAAAAAAAATGACCAAGGGTAATTTGAATAATGAGAACTTGGCCATGCCAAAACCCTTTTGAATTCTTGGCTATAATTTGGACTATTATTATTTTTCACCCATTGGGTCCACGAAGATCCAATACATGGATATCCTGCAGAAATATATGCCAAAGTCCTCCTAAAGGCCAACACATTTGATGATATGCTATATCGAAGCAGAGATACGTGGGCGAGCAAACAAAAAGTAGTACGACAAGAAGGGGTCATAAATAAGGAATGCTTATGTATGGTCGTGAAAACATCACTGTACAACAAATAAAACCAACAATTAATAATTAATATAAATTAAAAAAATAAATAAAAATTAATATATGAAGAATCTTACTCATGAAATGCTTGTGGATCCCTTAAAACATCAATAAGCAATATGAAATCATTAGTTTGATTCATTTCGAGCCCATATCGGTCGTTGAAAAAGTCATGCAAGACACGTGCAATATTATTATGGATAAACTGAAGATCTAGTCCCATATTGTCATCACATGACCTTGTGATTTTTCCTCTACCGTTCACCACTGCTACATTATCCGTACCAAATCCATTTTCCAGCTTCTTTGATGATACCAAGTGTTGAATAGCTTCAAACATGTCACCGGATAGGAAATATTAACGAAATAAAAATATATAAAATAAAAAACATTAAAAAGTAAATAAAATATGTATTATAAAAATACCATAGAATCGATATCAATTCTTAGTTAAGTCTATTTCCGATTACAAGTTGGTGTTGTTGGATCCAATCTTGTAGGTTGATGTGGTGTTTAAAAACAATTATACGCTGTCCAAATTCTACATAACTATGATAGCCATCCAAAACATACTACTTATCCAAAGTTTTCGCAAGAACAAAATTCTCTATCCTTTTCTTTCTGCTTCATATATATTGTCTTTAATATGTATGACATTATAGTTTTTTATAGTGCTACGAATGTTAAACCTGTCATTAATATCAATTATTCGTAAAAAAAATAGAGTAATTTTTTTCACAATCTATCCACTGACCATTAAGACTCTCAAAATGTTAGAAAAGTTAATAAAGAAATAAAAAAATTGACATAAGTATGTTGTGTGCAACACTTACTATTAGTCAAATTTATGTGAAATGCTAGTAGCATATAGAATACCATTCCAAGAAAACTTGGCCAAAGAAGGTTCAACTCTTCGTCTAATAGTTGAGCATTTTCCTACATTACATAAACACATATATCTTTTAGATTTATAAAATAAAATAGAAATAAATTAAACTTACATGACATCATTAGATACAAGATTTCTCATAATGACAAAAAATGACCAAGGGTAATTTGAATAATGAGAACTTAGCCATGCCAAAACCTTATTCAATTATTTGTTATAATTTGGTCTATTATTATTTTTAACCCATTGGGTCCATGAAGAGCTAATACATGGATATCTTGCAGAAATATGTGTCAAAGTCCTCCTAAAGGTCAACATGTTTAATGATATGCTATATTGAAGCAGAGATATGTGGGCGAGCAAACGAAAAGCAGTACAACAAGAAGGGGTCATAAATAAGGGATAGTTATGTATAGTCGTGAAATCATAACTATAATTAATATAAATTAAAACAATAAATAAAAATTAATATATGAATAATCTTACTCATGAATTGTTCATCTATCCCTTAAAACATCAATAAGCAATCTGAAATCTTTAGTTTGATTCAAAAAGTTGTGCAAGACACGTGCAATATTATTATGGATAAACTGAAGATCTAGTCCCATATTGCCATCACATGACCTTGTGATTTTCCTTCTACCGTTCACCACTGCTACATTATCCAAACCAAATCCATCTTCCAGCTTCTTTGATGATACCATGTATTGAATAGCTTCAAACATGTTACCAGTTAGGAAATATTAACAAAATAAAAATATATAAAATAAAAAAACATTAAAAATTAAATAAAATATTAATTACAAAAATACCATAGAATTGATATCAATTCTTGCTTAAGTCTATGTCCGATTTCAAGTTTGTGTTGTCGTATCCAATCTTGTAGACTGATGTGGAGTTACAAAACAATTATAGGTTGTCCAAATTTTAGAAACTATGATAGCCAGCTAACACATACTGCTTATCTAAAGTTCCCGTAATATCATAGGAACGAAACTCTCTATTGTTTAGATGCAGTGTTTTCAAAGTCACCAACCTAAAATAGTTTCCTTTTGCTTCTGCTTCATATATATTGTCTTTAATAAGTCTAACATTATAGTAGCTAATAGTGCTACAAACGTTAAACCTGTCATTAATATCAATCATTTGTAAAAAAAATATATACTAATTTTTGTCACAATCTATCCACTGCACATTGAGACTCTCAAGGTGTTACAAAAGTAAAAAAAATGGCATAAGTATGTTGAATGCAACACTTTCTATTAATCAAATTAATGTGAAATGATAGTACCATATGGAATACCATCCCAAAAAAACCAAGCAAAAGAAGGTTTAACTCTTCGTCTAAAACTTGAGCATTTCCCTACATTACATAAACACATATATCTTTTAGATTTATAAAAAAAAAATGTATAAATAAAACGGATATAAATTAAACTTGCCACGACATCCTGAGCTACAAGATTTCCCATAAAAAAAAAAAAATGACCAAGGGTAATTTGAATAATGAGAACTTGGCCATGCCAAAACTCTTTTCAATTCTTGGCTATAATATGGTCTATTATTATTTTTAACCCATTGGGTCCATGAAAAACTAATACATGGATATCCTGTAGAAATATTTGCCAAAGTCCTCCTAAAAGCCAATAGGTTTGATGATCTGCTATATTGAAGTAGAGATACGTGGGCAAGCAAACGAAAAGTAGTACGATAAGAAGGGGTCATAAATAAGGGATGCTTATGTATGGTTGTGAAAACATCACTGTACAACAAATAAAACCAACAATTAATAATTAATATAAATTAAAATTAATATATGAATAATTTTACGCATGAAATGCTCGTGGATCCCTTAAAACATCAATAAGTAATCTAAAATCATTAGTTTGATTCATTTCAAGCCGATAGCAGTCATTCAAAAAGTCATGCAACACATGTGCAATATTAAGGACAACAACCTCACAATCATATAGGAATTGCATAAGAAAACATGTGCCTATAAACAAAAATTAATGGTGTGAGGTATATAAGCCCTTGTCATCCATGGATCAAGTTCATCAATAACTTATGACAATTTCAAACTACTACTCTCTTTAGTAATAAGATTCCTTCTGCTCATTTTCCTATGCCCATTAGGTTCCATGTCCTAGCAACCAGAAAAGGATAAGTTTCTCATTATAATCATGAATGATAATTAGAATCATTCGAGAAAATGATGAATAAAAAATATAACCACATGTGTTTCTGAGGGGAGAGTTTATCCTTGATTGCCCAACAACAAAAACAATATAAGCAAGTAGAAAATAAACCAAATTTCAAAGTTCATAGGACTCGCACAGTAGTAGATCAGGACCTAGAAGGCTGTGTACCAACAGGCCACATCCCTTTCTAGGCAGATGAGAATAAGCAAAAACAGAACCTTAAAGAGAACAATTGTCCTTGTTCATTTGAAATGAATGAAGAGAAGATGATAAAGATACCTATTGTGCTATATATAATGGCAGGATCTAAAATAACAAGGAATTACTTCAAACAACTTCTACAATATAATCTAACTCTCTTGAAACCCTCCATCCAAAATTGCTAGTACAAGATATTAGTAGAAACAAAAAGCTAAGCAAAATGAATTTCGGTTAAATTCTCCTAGTGTGTGGCTTTCATTCCCATGAAGATGAAAGATCAATCCAACATGGAATTACTGAAAATAATGAAGTACATAGAATGCAAAGAGTTTAGGAAATAGAGGAAAAATGACCACGTATAACTAACTGCACACGTGGAACAAATGAAGTTCCAAAACCATTCTTATTTCCAAAATATGATTAGATAACTCGTTGAGATGAAACTCTAAGATACCACCATCTTCAGACACCTACAATAAGAAGTTGATTTTAAGAAATGTGTGGATTTAGGAATAAAATTGCTACCATAAGCTTCTAGCTAATGACTTCACATAATGCAATGTTCTATGATAAGTTAGAATAGAAATCTAGTAAGTGTAAAGTTTTGGGATTTACAACAAAATAATACACAAGTAACACCACTAAATAAGAAGATAATTGGAATATGCATCACAATATTTTAATATTTTTTAATAAAGTATTAATTCAAATAGTTGAATTTTACTTACATACGCATAACAAAATCAAAAGAAAAAAACTGGCATAAGTATATTGAATGCAACACTTACTATTAATCAAATTTATGTGAAATGCTAGTAGCATATGGAATACCATCCCAAAAAAACAAGGCTAAAGAAGGTTCAATTCTTCGTCTAAAACTTGAGCATTTCCCAACATTACATAAACACATATATCTTTTAGATTTATAAAACTAAATAATATATAAATAAAATAGAAATTAATTAAACTTACCATGACATCATGAGCTACAAGATTTCCCATGAAGACAAAAAAATAACCAAGGGTAATTTGAATAATGAGAACTTGGCTATGCCAAATCCCTTTTCAATTCTTGGCAACTATAATTTGGTCTATTATTATTTTTCACCCACTGGGTCCATGAAGAGCTAATACATGGATATCTTGTAGAAATATGTGCCAAAGTCCTCTTAAAGGCTAACACATTTGATGATTTGCTATATTGAAGCAGAGATACGTGGGCGAGTAAACGAAAAGTAGTACGACAACAAGGGGTCATAAATAAGGGATGCTTATGTATGGTCGTGAAAACATCACTGTATAACAAATGAAACCAATAATTAATAATTAATATAAATTAAAACAATAAATAAAAATTAATATATGAATAATCTTACTCATGCAATGCTTGTGGATCCCTCAAAACATTAATAAGCAATCTAAAATCATTAATTTGATTCATTTCGAGACAATATCAGTTGTTAAAAATGTTGTGTAAAACGCGTGCAATATTATTATGGATAAACTGAAGATCTAGTCCCATATTGTCATCACATAATCTTGTGATTTTCCCTCCACCGTTCACTACTACTACATTATCCATACAAAATCCATCTTCTAGCTTCTTTGATGATACCAAGTATTGAATAGCTTCAAACATGTCACCCGATAGGAAATATTAACTAAATAAAAATATATAAAATAAAAAAACTTTAAAAAGTAAATAAAATGTTTATTACAAAAATACCGTAGAATTGATATCAATTCTTGGTTAAGTCTATGTTCGATTACAAGTTAGTGTTGTTGGATCCAATCATGTAGGCTAATGTGGTGCTCAAAAACAATTATACGCTATCCAAATTCTACATAACTATGATAGCCATCCAAAACATACTACTCATCCAAAGTTTCTGCAATATCATAGGAACAAAATTCTCTATCATTTGGATGCACTATTTTCAAAGTCACCAACCTAAAGTAGTTTCCTTTTCCATCTACTTCATGTATATTGTCTTTAATATGTATGACATTATAGTATTTGATAGTGCTACGAATGTTAAACCTGTCATTAATACCAATCATTCGTAAAAAAAATAGTCTTTTTTTTCACAATCTATCTACTGCACATTGAGACTCTCAAAGTGTTAGAAAAGTTAATAAAAAAAATTGGCATAAGTATGATGTATGCAACACTTACTATTAATCAAATTTAAGTGAAATGCTAGTAGCATATGGAATACAATCCCAAGAAAACTAGGACAAAGGGGTCATACATAAGGGATGCTTATGTATGGTCGTGAAAACATCACTATACAACAAATGAAACCAACAACTAATAATTACTTTAAATTAAAACAATAAATAAAAATTAATATATGAATAATCTTACTCATGAAATGCTCATGGATCCCTTAAAACATCATTAAGCACTCTGAAATCATTAGTTTGATTCATTTCAAGCCCATAGTAGTTGTTCAAATAGTCGTACAAGATACGTGCAATATTATTATGGATAAACTGGAGATCTAGTCCCATATTTTCATCACATGATCTTGTGATTTTCCCTCTACCGTTCACCATTGCTACATTATCCATACCAAATCCATCTTCCAGCTTCTTTGCTGATACCAAGTATTGAATAGCTTCAAACATGTCACCCGATAGAAAATGTTAATTAAATAAAATTATATAAAATAAAAACTTTAAAAAGTAAATAAAATGTTTATTACAAAAATATTGTACAATTGATATCAATTCTTGGTTAAGTCTATGAAGGATTACAAGTTGGTGTTATTGGATCCAATCTTGAAGGATGATGTAGTGTTAAAAAACAATTATAGGTTGTCCAAATTCTAGATAACTATGATAGCCAGCCAACAGATACTACTTATCCAAGGTTCTCGCAATAACATAGGAACAAAATGCTCTGTCATTTGGATGCACTATTTTCAAAGTCACCAACCTAAAATAGTTTCCTTTTGCTTCTTCTTCATATATATTGTCTTTAATATTCTAACATTATAGTAGTTGATAGTGCTACGAACATTAAACCTATAACTAATATCAACCATTCGTTAAAAAATATATGTACTAATTTTTTTTCGCAATCTATCCACTACACATTAAGACTCTCAAGGTTTTAGAAAGTTAATAAAAAAATTTTTAAAATGACATAAGTATGTTCAATGCAACACTTACTATTAATCAAATTTATGTGAAATGCTAGTAGCATATAGAATATCATCCCAAGAAAACCAGACCAAAGGAGTCATAAATCAGGAATGCTTATGTACAGTCGTGAAAACATCACTATAAAACAAATGAAACCAACAATTAGTAATTAATATAAATTAAAACAATAAATAAAACTTAAAATATGAATAATCTTACTCATGAAATGCTCGTGGATCCCTTAAAACATCAATAAGCAATCTGAAATCAATAGTTTGATTCATTTCGAGCCCATAGCAGTCGTTCAAAAAGTCGTGCAAGACACGTGCAATATTATTATGGATAAACTAAAGATCTAGTCCGATATTGTCATCACATGACCTTGTGATTTTCCCTCTACCAATCACCACTACTACATTATCCATACCAAATCCATCTTCCAGCTTTTTTGATGATACCAAGTATTGAATAGCTTCAAACATATCATCGGATAGAAAATCTTAACTAAATAAAAATATATAAAATAAAAAAACTTTAAAAAGTAAATAAAATATTTATTACAAAAACACCGTAGAATGATATAAATTCTTGCTTAAGTCTATGTCTGATTACAAGTTAGTGTTGTCATATCCAATCTTGTAGGCCGATGTGGAGTTAAAAAATAATTATACATTGTCCAAATTTTACAAAATTATGATAGCCGGCTAACACATACTGCTTATCCAAAGTTCTCGCAATATCATAGAAACGAAATTTTCTATCGTTTAGATGCACTGTTTTCAAAGTCACCAACCTAACATAGTTTTACTTTTGCTTCTGCTCCATATGTATTGTCCTTAATATGTCTGACATTATAGTAGTTGATAGTGCTATAGACGTTAAACCTGTCATTAATATCAATCATTCGTAAAAAAATATATACTAATTTTTTTCACAATCTATCCATTGCACATTAAGACTCTCAAGGTGTTAGAAAAGTTAATAAAAAAAGGGCATAAGTATGTTGAATGCAACACTTTCTATTAATCAAATTTATGTGAAATGATAGTACCATATGGAATACCATCCTAAAAAAACCAAGCAAAAGAAGGTTTAACTCTTCGTCTAAAACTTGAGCATTTCCCTACATTACATAAACACATATAGCTTTTAGATTTAAATATAAAAAAAATTAATGTATAAATAGAACATAAACAAATTAAACTTGTCATGGCATCATGAGCTACTAGATTTCGCATGAAAACAAAAAAAGACCAAGTGTAATTTGAATAATGAGAACTTGGCCATGCCAAAACCCTTTTCAATTCTTGGCTATAATTTGGTCTATTATTATTTTTAACCCATTGGGTCCATGGAAGACTAATACAGGGATATCCTACAGAAATATTTGCCAAAGTCCTCCTAATGGGCAACACGTTTGATAATCTGCTATATTGAAGTAGAGATACGTGTGCGAGCAAACGAAAAGTAGTACGATAAGAAGGGGTCATAAATAAGGGATGCTTATGTATGGTCGTGAAAACATCATTGTATAACAAATAAAAACAACAATTAATAATTAATATAAATTAAAACAATAAATAAAAATTAATATATGAATAATCTTTCTCATGAAATGCTCGTGGATCCCTTAAAACGTCAATAAGCAATATGGAATCGTTAGTTTGATTCATTTCGAGCCCATAGTAGTCATTCAAAAAGTCGTGCAAGACACCTGTAATATTATTATGGATAAACTGAAGATCTAGTCTCATATTGTCATCACATGACCTTGTGATTTTCCCTCTACCGTTCACCATTACCACATTATCCATACCAAATCCATCTTCCAGCTTCTTTGATGATACCAAGTATTGAATAGCTTAAAACATGTCACTAGATAGGAAATATTAACTAAATAAAAATATATAAAATAAAAAAACATTAAAAAGTAAATAGAAGATATATTACAAAAATATCATACAATTGATATCAATTCTTGCGTAAGTTTATGTCTGATTACAAGTTTGTGTTGTCGTATCCAATCTTGTAGGCTAATGTGGAGTTAACAAACAATTATATGTTGTCCACACTTTACAAAACTATGATAGCCAACTAACACATACTGCTTATCCAAAGTTCCCGTACTATCAGAGGAACAAAGTTCTCTGTCATTTGGATGTACTATTTTCAAAGTCACCAACATAAAATAGTTTTCTTTTGCTTTTGCTTCATATATATTGTCTTTAATATTTCTGACATTATAGTAGCTAATAGTGCTACAGACATTGAACCTAACATTAATATCAATCATTCGTAAAAAAAATATGTACTACTTTTTGACACAATCTATCCACTGCATATTGAGACTCTCAAGGTGTTAGAAAAGTAAATAAAAAAAAATGGCATAAGTATGTTGAATGAAACACTTTGTATTAATCAAATTTATGTGAAATGATAGTACCATATGGAATACCATCCCAAAAAAAACCTAGCAAAAGAAGGTTTAACTATTCGTCTAAAACTTGAGCATTTCCCTACATTACATAAACATTTATATCTTTTAGATTTATAAAAAAAAAAATAATAATGTACAAATAAAACAGAAATAAATTAAACTTGCCACGGCATCATGACCTACAAGATTTCGCATGAAAACAAAAAATGGCCAAAGATAATTTGAATAATGAGAACTTGGCCATGCCAAAACCCTTTTCAATTCCTAGCTATAATATGGTCTATTATTATTTATAACCCATTGGGTCCATGAAAAACTAATACATGGATATCCTGCAGAAATATTTGCCAAAGTCCTCCTAAAGGCCTACAGGTTTGATGATATGCTATATTGAAGTAGAGATACGTGGGAGAGCAAACGAAAAGTAGTACGACAAGAAGGGGTCATAAATAAGGGATGCTTATGTATGGTCATAAAAACATCATTGTACAACAAATAAAACCAACAATTAAAAATTTAGAATTGATATCAATTCTTGATTAAGTCTATGTTCGATTACAAGTTGGTGTTGTCGTAACCAATCTTGTAGGCTGATGTGGAGTTAAAAGAATATTATACGTTGTCCAGATTTTACACAACTATTATTGCCAGTTAACACATACTGCTTATCCAAAGTTCCAGCAATATCATAGCAACGAAATTTTCTGTTATTTGGATGTACCGTTTCAAAGTCACCAACCTAAAATAGTTTTCGTTTACTTCTGCTTCATATATATTGTCTTTAATATGTTTGACATTATAGTAGTTGATAATTCTACGAACGTTAAACCTATCATTAATATCAATAATTCATAAAAAAAAATATATAGTAATTTTTTTCACAATTTATGCACTACACATTGAGACTCTCATTGTGTTAGAAAAGTTAATAAAAAAATAAAAAAATTTCATAAGTATGTTGTCTATAACACTTACTCTTAATCAAATTTATGTTAAATGCTAGTAGCATATCGAATACCATCCCAAGAAAACCAAACCAAAGAAGGTTTAACTCTTCGTTTAAAACTTGAGGATTTCCCTACACTACATTAACACATACATCTTTTAGATTTATAAAAAAAATTAATGCATAAATAAATCAGAAATAAATTAAAACTTCCACGACATCATGAGCTACAAGATTCCTCATGAAGAAAAAAAATGACCAAGGGTAATTTGAATAATGAGAACTTGGCCATGCCAAAACCCTTTTCAATTCTTGGCTATAATTTGGTCTACTATTATTTTTCACCCATTGGGTCCATGAAGAGCTAATACATGAATATCCTATAGAAATATGTGTCAAAGTCCTCCTAAAGGACAACACATTTGATGATATGCTATATTGAAGTAGAGATACGTGGGCGAGCAAACGAAAAGTAGTACTACAAGAAGGGGTCATAAATAAGGAATGCTTATGTATGGTCGTGAAAACATCACTATACAACAAATAAAACCAATAATTAATAATTAATATAAATTAAAACATTAAATAAAATTTAATATATGAATAATCTTACTCATGAAATGCTCATGGATCCCTTAAAACATCAATAAGTAATCTAAAATCATTAGTTTGATTTATTTCGAGCCCATAGCTGTTGTTCAAAATGTCGTGTAACACATGTGCAATATTATTATGGATAAACTAAAGATCTAGTGTCATATTGTCATCACATAATCTTGTAATTTTCCCTCTACCGTTCACCGCGGCTACATTATGCATACCAAATCCATCTTCCAGCTTCTTTGATGATACCAAGTATTGAATAGCTTCAACCATGTCACCGGATAGGAAATATTAACTAAATAAAAATATATAAAATAAAAAATCATTAAAATGTAAATAAAATATGTATTAAAAAAATACCGTAGAATTGATATCAATTCTTGATTAAGTCTATGTCTGATTACAAGTTGGTGTTGTCATATCCAATCTTGTAGGCTGATATGGAGTTAAAAGAATATTATATGTTGTCTAGATTTTACAAAACTATGATTGCAAGCTAACACATACTACTTATCCAAAGTTCTGGCAATATCATAGCAACGAAATTCTCTGTTATTTGGATGCACCGTTTCAAAGTCACCAACCATAATATTGTTTCCGTTTGCTTCTACTTCATATATATTGTCTTTAATATGTTTGACATTATAGTAGTTGATAATTCTACGAACATTAAACCTGTCATTAATATCAATAATTGATAAAAAAAAAATATATATATATATAGTAATTTTTTTCACAATCTATGCACTGCACATTGAGACTCTCAATGTGTTAGAAAAGTTAATAAAAAAAATAAAAAAATTCCATAAGTATGTTTTATGTAACACTTACTCTTAATCAAATTTATGTGAAACGCTAGTAGCATATCGAATACCATCCTAAGAAAACCAAGCCAAAGAAGGTTTAACTCTTTGTTTAAAACTTGAGCATTTCCCTACACACTACTTTAACACATACATCTCATAGATTTATAAAAAAAAAAAAAAATAACGCATAAATAAATAAAAAATAAATTAAAATTGCCACGACATCAGGAGATACAAGATTCCCCATGAAGAAAAAAAATGACCAAGGGTAATTTGAATAATGAGAACTTGGCCATGCCAAAACTCTTTTCAATTCTTGGCTATAATTTGGTCTATTATTATTTTTCACCCATTGGGTCCATGAAGAGCTAATACATGGATATCCTGCAGAAATATGTGTCAAAGTCCTCCTAAAGGACAACACGTTTGATGATATGCTATATTGAAGCAAAGATACGTGGGCGAGCAAACGAAAAGTCACTATAAGAAAAAAGGTCATTGTTGACATATATTGTCTTGACTTAAAGGTGATATATGTCAATATTGTCTATTTAAATCAACAATAATGGCATATACAACTTGTTTAAACCAATAATGACATATATAAAAAATTTTAAATTCTTTCATGACTTATATAATAGAACCTTTACAGATAATTTATAAGTCAATGTATTGTTATTATGTTCATATGTCAAGGTACTTAAATAAAAACAATAATAATAACAATTTGTTTGATATGTGTAGATCTAATTTACTTACTAAGTATTATAAATTGAAGTGATAACAATCTATTTCGATTAAGGAAGTCAATGTTTATTTAATAAATTATTTTAATAATGCTAATATCAATTTTCATTTTTTATTTATCAAATTGATTAAATCATTTTTTTAGTCTATACTAATAACAATGAAATAAATTTTTATAAATCATTTTTTATTTACTAATTTTAGTGAAATAAAATTTGCTACATTATGGTTTTTTTTTTTAATAACTGATATAAATAAAATCAATCTTAATAAACTATTTTTTTATTCATTGATGTTAATGAATTTTTGTTTTTGCGTTTGTATTAACATAATCTATTTTTATAAACTATTTTTAAATTAGTAATTAACTTGTATTTAATTTTAAAGTAATTAATTAATTTATGTGAACTTGAAAATTAAGATAATTGAAATTTTAATTTATAAATTGATGGGCATAATATTAGGTTTCAAAATTTTACTTTTTAAGTCAACTCATACAAATTTAGATATTAGGAAAGAATAAAATTAATTATAGTATATTGGCATTATACAAGTTATAAATATATTCCATAAATTGATTCTCATAAAGTTGACTATCATATAATAAGAATTTAAATTTTGGTGTGATAATATTAATGTTGGTGAAATATGGATCGTTTATTTTTTAATCTCATCCTTACCATTCATTTCAATTAGGAAATATTTTGTGTTGTTGAATGACAAGGAAAAGATTTTATAAAAAGGAAGTGTGAAGGTGACATAGGGGATTTAATCTTAGTGAAAAAATAGAAAATAAAAAATTGGATATTATAATAAGACGTTAGAATAGATTCACTTGAGAATAATTGCTCCAATCGTGATTTTTTTTTTTTTAATAAAAGTCAATATCGTGTTGTTTCCATCATTCGGGAAGCTATTTAATTATATATGTTGAGTTGAAATTAGCAAAGTAGACAATAAGATATGTAACTTTGTGACTGCATATTATAATAGATTTAGAGTCCAATTGTGATTTATTTTAGTGTTTTTAATAATAACCCTTCCATTATAAATACTTTTAAGGAAAATCAGTTGGTCTGTAGATATTAGCTAAAAAAAGCATTTTGATAATGATCAATAAAAGTGTAATTTTTTTGTTTTGAAGAATTACATATTATTATTTCTATCATTTTAGAAATGATTTTAAAAATTCTAATGTCTAAACATAAATAAAAAGGAGTGTGTTCAATGATATTCCTATTCTAAGTGCTTTTAATTAATATTGTAATTGTATTATTTTGTAAACTAATTTTCTAGATATAATCTAATTAAGGAAAATACAATATCCGGACCATGATTAAGCTCAGCCCATTTCAATATATTCGGACCCAGTCCAAGCGAATATCTAGGTCCTTGCTTATATTAGGGTTAGGGTTTCACTGAATTCGAATTTCCTCAGTGAAGAAGACGAAGATTAGAGAGAGAAGGAAAGAAAGAAAATCAATGGCATCGATAGTGGGATGAGGTGCGGCGGTGCCGTTCTGGAGAGCAGCGGGGATGATGTACATATCCTACTCGAACATCTGCGCGAATCTGGTGAGGAACTGTCTCAAGAAGCCATTCAAATCTGAAGCCCTCACTCGCGAGAAGGTCCATTTCTCCATTTCCAAATGGGATAATGGCATTCCTCAATAGCCCAGTAATCCTCTATCTCTTTCGATTTTTGGTCTTTTCTTTAATTTGTTTTTGTCGATCCGCTTGGTTGCCGAGAAAAATTGAGGAAAAAAAATGAGGAATTAAAGCATAAACTCATCATAGCTTCATTTTGTCTTTTTCATTGAATTTAGTGGTTTAGTGACTTTGGATCTATTTGGTTGCCGAGAAAAACTAGGGGAGAATGAGATTAAAAAATTTCGTAGAAAATAATCATAAGTTCACTCTTTTTGTTTCAATCAGTTTTGGATTTTTTTCTTTTTCTTTTTTCAAATTGTAGTGTATGTCATATTTCTTGGTAACTGATTGTTTGATTAACGAGAATCTTGGTTGAAATTAGGATTTGTTTGGCTGCTGAGGCATTTTGAGTAAATAAGGGTGAAATTTTGAATTATTTTTCATTGGCCTGAACGAAACTTAGACTATACTAGGCATTATAGGACTTTTTTATTTTCTTTTCTTTTTTCTACTGGAAACTGAAACAGCAATGTAAAAAGAAGGATTCAAATTTTCATTCTTTTGTTTGTTCCTTTGATTCTCAACAAGCAATTGGAGGGTTAGGATTATTTTGACTTGTATTTCTTGGTTGAGATATACATTGCGAAAGGAAAATGATATAATCTTTCTCTGAGCCTATGTACTAGATGACTTGGATGTTGCCACGACAACACCTTGTGGCTAACATGTCAGAGCAATGGGTGAACATGTCAACATGCATGGTGCAAACTGTCAGCATGCATGATGCGAACTGTCATCATTGTGAAGAATTGGTAATAGGTTTGCTAACAGTATTTTCCATTTCCCGTGTCAGTGATGATGTTGGTTGCATTAACCTCTATCTTCACAAATGTGTTTCCATCTCTTGCCTATGGTGTTGATGCATGTTTAGAGTGGTAGAGGAATTATAAGGAACTTATAATCCCCTTGGTTTTCCATGTGACTTATTAATAGAATGTAGACAAAAGCCCCACTCCATGCTCTTTCTGATTGTAAAAGGCTGTTTGACCTACTGCCGTTGTTTTTTCCAAAAATAAATATAATTTTTAATTTTTTTTTTAAGTAAGAGGGAATTTATTTGAAAAAACCTATTTGACTGTTAGTGAGTCTCATAGGCCAGCTGGATAATGTACTTCAAGGTAGAATCTTACAAAATTTTGAGACCTAAAAGGGTGATATACTTCTACTGAAGAGCTTAATGGATAGGTTTTACAATTTAACTTTTTTACATGTTAAATAGAAACCTTTTCACCATACAAATTTTTTTTTTTTTTACTGATTAATACTTCATTAGAAGTTGTAACTATGCCGAATAGGCTTCTATAAGTGAAAATCCTTGCTTGTTCAATGTTAGACTGCCAACAATACATGGTTGTATAAATGAATTTCATTCAGTCTACAGTATAAAATTCCCTCATTAATTTATTTTTTGTTGTTTGCTATCTAATTTCCCTGCTTTCTAGTTAGTTGCTGAGAGTGTCAGTAACCATATTGGTGAATGTTTGCTTTTGATTATTTTCAACTGGTGATGCATATTAGTTGTATAATATGGAAATTATTTCAGTGTTTGTCATGAGATAATTATCCACTTCTCTGAATTTTCCTATTATCTTTCATCTTTTCTTTATTGTGTGACAATATAAAAAATATTCCCTAGTATAAATGTTGTTAATAAAATAAGAGTGTTTTATATCCACAAGGTTTTATTAATTAAACTGATGAACATTGTTGAATCTCCAAGCTTGGGATGCAACCTTCTTGATAAAATTGGTGAATACAATTGGCTCTACAAGCTTGGGATGTAGTTTGGGGTGGGGGAAATGATGTTAGCCACAAGGAAGTTTGATTATAAGGAGGAGCCAGTTTTCCCATGTTGGTGTTGCTTGTGAAAAATTGAAGGAGAATATCCTTGATTTTTTATTTTGTTAAGTTTAGATGCATTTGGTGCATGAAATTAATAGTGAGTATGATTTCTATAAATTTGAAGTTAGATATTTCATTATTTATGATTGAGATAATTAAAATTTCTGCTCAACTTTAATTTCAATTATATCTTGGATAATGTGAGTTTTTATCTATTTAAAAGCCAAAATAACATGAAAGATATATTTGGAACTTTATTTTTCTCTTTTCCTTTTTGCATTCCTTTTAGAAACTAAAAAGAAGTATATTTTTATAGCTATTTAGGTCCATAATATAAAAGCACAATAATTAAACTTATAATTCATTCTTAAAAATATTTAATTGTAGTTAGATATCTAATTTCTCAATTTGAGTTTTCTTTTTGTTAACATGGTTTGTTTTTTCTATCATAGGTTTGAGATAGAGGTGTTGGCAATTTTGGGGTCCTTTTAGAGGGTAGTGCTTGAAGATTAATGCTAGAGATATGGTATCTACAAATTGCATATATGTTTGATGTATTCTTGTAATTGAAAGTACCTTATAATTTGAAAATGGCTATTTTAATACTTGTTACTTTTCTATTAATGTTGTATCTATCCTATTAGGTATCCAAGAAATATAGCAAAAAAAGAAGATGATGATGAAGAATTAGAGACCCTCTTACGAAGATAGTATTATACTTTTTAATTTAAGTTTGTATATTATCTTAATTGAATGTTTGTAATTAATTTTATATATATATATAGAAAATAGAGAGTAACTAGAAAAATATTTATTCCACTATGTTTTTAATATTCAAATGTATATATAATAATTTTTTTCCTTGAGTAATAGTTTATTTGTATGGTTTTAGGACTTAATTATTATTATAATAATTAAATAGTACCAAATATGGTAGTAGGTTAATTTTCCATTAAAAACTAGAAATTATAATAAAATAATATTAAATTTTACATAGGCAACCTTGATAGATGGTTAATGCCCAACATTGACATCTGCAATAGCGAGAAACCTTGACATATTATACTTATCCTTAACATTTGTTGCAGCAACCTTGACAGAAAAGCAAGTTAACATTAACATAAGATCAATGAATCTTGACATATGTTGAATCCAACCATGACAAAAGTGAAAGAAACATTGACATATGTCATACTAACAAAGATTCCATAATTAGTAGAAATAGAAACAATCTTCATATATGTAAATGTCAAGGTAGATTTAAACTTTTCTTGACACTGGCATAGATGACATATATGAATAGTAACATACCTTGATAGATATACCTTATCTTGATGGTGAAAAACTATCAATCAAAGCCTTTTTTCTTGTAGTGAGTAGTACTACAATAAGGGGTCATAAATAAGGGATGCTTATGTATGGTCATGAAAACATCACTATACAAAAAATAAAACCAATGATTAATAATTAATATAAATTAAAACAATAAATAAAAAATAATATATCAATAATCTTACTCATGAAATGCTCGTGGATCCCTTAAAACATCAATAAGCAATCTGAAATCACTAGTTTGATTTAATTCGAGCCCATAGCAAGTGTTCAAAATGTCGTGTAACACACGTGCAATATTATGATTGATAAACTAAAGATCTAGTCCCATATTGTCATCACATAATCTTGTAATTTTCCTTTTACCATTCACCACTGCTACATTATCCATACCAAATCCATCTTCTAGTTTCTTTGATGATACCAAGTATTGAATAGCTTCAAACATGTCACCGGATAGGAAATATTAACTAAATAAAAGTATATAAAATAAAAAAAACATTGAAAAGTAAATAGAATATGCATTACAAAAATATCGTACAATTGATATCAATTCTTGGTTAAGTCTATGTTCGATTACACGTTGGTGTTGTCGTATCTAATCTTGTAGGCTGGTGTGGAGTTAAAAAAATATTATACATTGTCTAGATTTTACAAAACTATGATTGTCAGCTAACACATATTGCTTATCCAAAGTTCCCGCAATATCATAGGAACGAAATTCCCAGTTATTTGGATGCACCGTTTTCAAAGTCACCAACCCAAAATAGTTTCCTTTTACTTCTACTTCATATATATTGTCTTTAATATGTTTGACATTATAGTAGCTGATAGTTCTACGAACGTTAAACCTGTCATTAATATCAATAATTTGTAAAAAAATATAAAGTAATTTTTTTCACAATCTATCCACTGCACATTGAGACTCTCAATGTGTTAGAAAAGTTAATAAAAAAAATAAAAAAAAAATGGCATAAGTATGTTGTATGTAACACTTACTTTTAATCAAATTTATGTGAAATGCTAGTAGCATATCGAATACCATCCCAAGAAAACCTAGCTAAAGAAGGTTTAACTCTTTCTCTAAAACTTGAGCATATTAACACATACATCTTTTAGATTTATAAAAAAATAATAATGTATAAATAAAATAGAAATAAATTAAACTTGCTACCACATCATGAGCTACAAGATTTCCTATGAAAACAAAAAATGACCAAGGGTAATTTGAATAATGAGAACTTGGTCATGCCAAAACCCTTTCCAATTCTTGGCTATAATTTAGTCTATTATTATTTTTCACCCATTGGGTCCATGAAGAGCTAATACATGGATATCCTGCAGAAATATATGCCAAAGTCCTCCTAAAGGACAACACGTTTGATGATATGCTATATTGAAGCAGAGATACGTGGGCGAGCAAATGAAAAGTAGTACTATAAGAAGGGTTTATAAATAAGGGATGCTTATGTATGGTCGTGAAAACATCACTGTACAACAAATAAAACCAACGATTAATAATTAATATAAATTAAAACAATAAATAAAAATTAATATATGAATAATCTTACTCATGAAATGCTTGTAGATCCCTTAAAACATCAATAAGCAATCTAAAATCATTAGTTTGATTCATTTCGAGCCTATAGGAGCGGTTCAAAATGTCGTGTAACATACGTGCAATATTATTTTGGATAAACTGAAGATCTAGTCCCATATTATCATCACATGATCTTGATATTTTCCCTGTACTGTTCACCACTGCTACATTATCCTTACAAAATCCATCTTCTAGTTTCTTTGATGATACCAAGTATTGAATAGCTTCAAACATGTCACCAGATAGGAAATATTAACTAAATAAAAGTACATAAAATAAAAAAACATTAAAAAGTAAATAAAATATTTATTACAAAAATACCATAGAATTAATATCAATTCTTGGTTAAGTCTATGTCTGATAACAAGTTGTTGTTGTTGGATCCAATCTTGTAGCTGATGTGGTGTTCAAAAACAATTATACACTGTCCAAATTCTATGTAACTATGATAGCCATCCAAAACATACTACTTATCCAAAGTTTCCGCAATATCATAGGAACAAAATTCTCTATCATTTGGATGCAATGTTTTCAAAGTCACCAACCTAAAGTAGTTTCCTTTTCCTTCTGCTTCATATATGTTGTTTTTAATATGTATGACATTATAGTATTTGATAGTGCTACGAATGTTAAACCTATCATTAATATCAATCATTCGTAAAAAAATATAGTAATTTTTTTCACAATCTATCCACTGACCATTGAGACTCTTAAAGTGTTTATAAAAGTTAATAAGGAAATAAAAAAATTGGCATAAGTATGTTGTGTGCAACACTTACTATTGATCAAATTTATGTGAAATGCTGGTAGAGTATAGAATACCATTCCAAGAAAACCAGGCCAAAGAAGGTTTAACTCTTCGTCTAATACTTGAGCATTTCCCTACATTACATAAACACATATATTTTAGAGTTATGAAATAAAATAGTGTATAAATAGAATAGAAATAAATTAAACTTGACACGGCATGATGAGATACAAGATTTCTCATGATGACAAAAAATGACCAAGGGTAATTTGAATAATGAGAACTTAGCCATGCTAAAACCCTATTCAATTCTTGGCTATAATTTGGTCTATTATTATTTTTAACCCCTTGGGTCCATGAAGATACATGGATATCTTGTAGAAATATGTGCCAAAGTTCTCCTAAAGGTCAACACGTTTGATGATATGCTAAATTGAACCAGAGATACGTGGATGAGCAAACGAAAAGCATTATGACTAGAAGGAGTCATAAATAAGGGATAGTTATGTATGGTCGTGAAAACTTAACTATACAACAAATGAAACAATCAATTAATAATTAATATAAATTAAAACAATAAATAAAAATTAATATATGACTAATCTTACTCATGAAATGCTCATCGATCCCTTAAAACATCAATAAGTAATCTTTAGTTTGATTCAAAAAGTCGTGCAATATTATTATGGATAAACTGAAGATCTAGTCCCATATTATCATCACATGACCTTGTGATTTTCCCTCTGCTATTCACCACTGCTACATTATCCATACCAAATCAATCTTCCAGCTTCTTTGATGATACCAAGTATTGAACAGATTCAAACATGTCACTGGTTAGGAAATAGTAACTAAATAAATATATATAAAATTAAAAAAATTAAAAAGTAAATAAAATATTTATTAAAAAAACACCTTAGAATTGATATCAATTCTTGCTTAAGTCTATGTCCGATTACAAGTTGGTGTTGTCGTATCCAATGTTGTAGACTGATGTGGAATAATAAAACAATTATTCATTGTCCAGATTTTATAAAACTATGATAGCCAGCTAACACATACTGCTTATCCAAAGTTCCCGCAATATCATAGGAACGAAATTCTCTGTCGTTTAGATGCATTGTTTTCAAAGTCACCAACCTAAAATAGTTTCCTTTTGCTTCTGCTCCATATATATAGTCTTTAATATGTCTGGCATTATAGTAGCTAATAGTGCTACTGATGTTGAACCTGTCATTAATATCAATCATTCGTAAAAAAATATATACAAACTTTTTTCACAATCTATCCACTGCATATTGAGACTCTCAAGGTGTTAGAAAAGTTAATAAAAAAATGGCATAAGTATGTTGAATGCAACACTTTCTATTAATCAAATTTATGTGAAATGATAGTACCATATGAAATACCATCCAAAAAAACCAAGCAAAAGAAGGTTTAACTCTTCGTCTAAAACTTGAGCATTTCCTTACATTACATAAACACATATATCTTTTAGATTTAAAAAAAAAATAATGTATAAATAAAACAGAAATAAATTAAACTTGCCACGACATCATCAGCCAAGATTTCCCATGAAAACAAAAAATGACCAAGGGTAATTTGAATAATGAGAACTTAGCAATGCCAAAACCCTTTTCATTTCTTGGCTATAATTTGGTTTATTATTATTTTTAACCCATTGGGTCCATGAAAAACTAATACATGGATATCCTGCATAAATATTTGCCAAAGTCCTCCTAAAGGCCAACACGTTTGATGATCTGCTATATTAAAGTAGAGATACATGGGCGAGCAAACGAAAAGTAGTACGATAAGAAGGGGTCATAAATAAGGGATGCTTATGTATGGTCATGAAAACATCATTGTACAACAAATAAAACAACACAATTAATAATTAATATAAATTAAAGCAATAAATAAAAATTAATATATGAATAATCTTACTCATGAAATGCTCATGGATCCCTTAAAACATCAATAAGCAATCTGAAATTATTAGTTTGATTCATTTCGAGCCCATAGCAGTCGTTCAAAAAGTCGTGCAAGACACATGCAATATTATTATGGATAAACTAAAGATCTAGTCCCATATGGTCATCACATGACCTTGTGATTTTCCCTTTACCATTCACCACTACTATATTATCCATACCAAATCCATCTTCCAGCTTCTTTGTTAATACCAAGTATTGAATAGCTTCAAACATGTCACCGAATAGGAAATCTTAACTAAATAAAAATATATAAAATAAAAAAACATTAAAAAGTAAATAAAATATTTATTACAAAAATACCGTAGAATTAATATCAATTCTAGCTTAAGTTTATGTCCAATTACAAGTTGGTGTTGTCGTATCCAATCTTGTAGGTTGATATGGAGTTAAAAAACAATTATACATTGTCCAGATTTTACAAAACTATGATACCCAACAAACACATACTGCTTATCCAAAGTTCCCACAATATCATAGGAACGAAATTCTCTGTCGTTTGGATGCACTATTTTCAAAGTCACTAACCTAAAATAGTTTCCTTTTGCTTCTGCTTCATCTGTATTGTCTTTAATAAGTCTGACATTATAGTAGTTGATAGTGCTACAGACGTTAAACTTGTCATTAATATCAATCATTCGTAAAAAGCTATATACTAATTTTTTTCATAATCTATACATTGCACATTGAGACTCTCAAGGTGTTAGAAAAGTTAATAAAAAAATGGAATAAGTATGTTGAATGCAAGACTTTCCATTAATCAAATTTATGTGAAATGATAGTACCACATGGAATACCATCCCAAAAAAACCAAGCAAAAGAAGGTTTAACTCTTCGTCTAAAACTTGAGCATTTCCCTACATTACATAAACACATATATCTTTTAGATTTATAAAAAAAAAAACATAAATAAAACATAACTAAATAAAACTTGCCACAACATCATCAGCTACAAGATTTCCCATGAAAACAAAAAATGACCAAGGGTAATTTGAATAATGAGAACTTGGCCATGCCAAAACCCTTTTCAATTCTTGGCTATAATATGGTATATTATTATTTTTAACCCATTGGGTCCATGAAAATTTAATACATGAATATCCTGCAGAAATATTTTCCAAAGTCCTTCCAAAGGCAAACACAATTGATGATCTGCCATATTGAAGTAGAGATACGTGGGCGAGCAAACGAAAAGTAGTACGACAAGAAAGGCTCATAAATAAGGGATGCTTATGTACGGTCGTGAAAACATCATTGTACAACAAATAAAACCAATAATTAAAAATTAATATAAATTAAAACAATAAATAAAAATTAATATATGAATAATCTTACTCATGAAATGCTTGTGGATCCCTTAAAACATCAACAAGCAATCTAAAATCATTAGTTTGATTCATTTCGAGCCAATAGCAGTCATTCAAAAAGTCATGCAAGACACGTGCAATATTATTATGGATAAACTGAAGATCTAGTCTCATTTTGTCAGCACATGACCTTGTGATTTTCCCCCTACTGTTTACCACTACTACATTATCCATACTAAATCCATCTTCTAGCTTTTTTTAGGATACCAAGTATTGAATAGCTTCAAACATGTCACCGGGTAGGAAATCTTAACTAAAGAAAAATATATAAATTAAAAAAAAATAAAAAGTAAATAAAATATTTATTACCAAAATACCGGAGAATTGATATCAATTCTAGCTTAAGTCTATGTCCGATTACAAGTTTGTGTTGTCGTATCCAATCTTATAGGCTGATGTGAAGTTAAAAAATATATATATATTGTCCAGACTTTACAAAACTATGACAGCCAGCTAACACATACTGCTTATCCAAAGTTCCCGCAATATCATAGGAGCTAAATTCTTTGTCTTTTGGATGCACTGTTTTCAAAGTCACCAACCTAAAATAGTTTCATTTTTCTTCTACTTCATATATATCCTTAATTTGTCTAACATTATAGTAACTGATAGTGCTATAGAGGTTAAACTTGTCATTAATATCAATCATTCATAAAAAAAATATATACTAATTTTTTTCACAATCTATCCACTACACATTGAGACTATCAAGGTATTAGAAAAGTTAATAAAAAAAAATGGCATAAGTATGTTGAATGCAACACTTTTTATTAATCAAATTTATATGAAATGATAGTACCATATGGAATACCATCCTAAAAAAACCAAGCAAAAGAATGTAAATCTTCGTCTAAAACTTGTGCATTTCCCTACATTACATAAACACATATATCTTTTAGATTTATAAAAATAATAATAATAATTCATAAATAAAACAGAAATAAATTAAACTTGCCACGACATCATCAACTACAAGATTTCCCATGAAAACAAAAAATGACCAAGGGTAATTTGAATAATGAGAACTTGGCCATGCCAAAACCCTTTTCAATTCTTGGCTATAATTTGGTCTATTATTATTTTTACCCCATTACGTCCATGAAAAACTAATACATGGATATCCTGCAGAAATACTTGCCAAAGTCCTCCTAAAAGCCAACACATTTGATGATCTGCTATATTGAAGTAGAGATACGTGGGCGAGCAAACGAAAAGTAGTACGACAAGAAGGGGTCATAAATAAGGGATGATAATGTATGGTCTTGAAAACATCATTGTACAATAAATAAAACAAACAATTAATAATTAATATAAATGAAAACAATAAATAAAAATTAATATATGAATAATCTTACTCATGAAATGCTCGTGGATCCCTTAAAACATCAATAAGCAATTTAAAATCATTAGTTTGATTCATTTCGAGCCCATAGCAGTCGTTCAAAAATACGTGCAAGACACGCGCAATATTATTATGAATAAACTGAAAATCTAGTCTCATATTGTCATCACATGACCTTATGATTTTCCCTCTACCGTTCACAATTGCTACATTATCCGTACCAAATCCATTTTCCAGCTTCTTTGCTGATACTAAGTATTGAATACCTTAAAACATGTCACCGGATAGGAAATATTAACTAAATAAAAATATATATAAAATTTAAAAAATGATAAAAAGTAAATAAAATATTTATTACAAAAATGTCGTAGAATTGATATCAATTCTTGCTTAAGTCTATGTCTGATTACAAGTTGGTGTTATCGTATCTAATGTTGTAGGCTGATGTGGAGTTGAAAAACAATTATACACTGTCCAGATTTTACAAAACTATGATAGCTAGCTAACACATACTGCTTATCCAAAGTTCCCATAATATCATAGGAACATAATTCTCTATTATTTGGATGCACTGTTTTCAAAGTCACCAACCTAAAATAGTTTCCTTTTGCTTATGCTTCATATATATTGTCTTTAATATGTTTGACATTATAGTAGTTGATAGTGCTACAAACGTTAAACCTATCATTAATATCAATAATTTGCAAAAAATATATATAGCAATTTTTTTCACAGTCTATCCACTACACATTGAGACTCTCAATGTGTTAGAAAAGTTAATAAAAAAATAAAAAAAAATGGTGTAAGTATGTTGTATGTAAGACTTACTCTTAATCAAATTTATGCGAAATACAAGTAGCATATCAAATACCATCCCAAGAAAACCAGGCCAAAGAAGGTTTAACTCTTCGTCTAAAACTTGAGTAGTTCCCTATACTACATTAACACATACATACATCTTTTAGATTTATAAAAAATAATAATGATGTATAAATAAATAAAAAATAAATTACAATTGCCACGACATAATGATTTACAAGATTCCCCATGAAGAAAAAAAATGACTAAGGATAATTTGAATAATGAGAACTTGGCCATGCCAAAACCCTTTTCAATTCTTGGCTATAATTTGGTCTATTATTATTTTTCACCCATTGGGTCCATGAAGAGCTAATACATGGATATCCTATAGAAACATGTGTCAAAGTCCTCCTCAAGGCCAACACGTTTGATGATATACTATATTAAAGCAGAGATACGTGGGCGAGCAAACGAAAAGTAGTACTACAAGAAGGGGTCATAAATAAGGGATGCTTATGTATGGTCGTGAAAACATCACTGTACAACAAATAAAACCAACGATTAATAATTAATATAAATTAAAAAAATAAATAAATATTAATATATGAATAATCTTACTCATGAAATGCTTGTGGATCCCTTAAAACATCAATAAGCAATCTAAAATCATTAGTTTGATTCATTTCGAGCCTATAGGAGTGGTTCAAAATGTCGTGTAACATACGTGCAATATTATTTTAGATAAACTGAAGATCTAGTCCCTATTATCATCACATGATCTTGAGATTTTCCCTGTACTGTTCACCACTGCTACATTATCCTTACAAAATCCATCTTCTAGTTTCGTTGATGATACCAAGTATTGAATAGCTTCAAACATGTCACCAGATAGGAAATATTAACTAAATAAAAATATATAAAAAAAAAATTATAAAGTAAATAAAATATTTCTTACAAAAATACCATAGAATTAATATCAATTCATGGTTAAGTCTATGTCTGATAACAAGTTGTTGTTGTTGGATCCAATCTTGTAGGCTGATGTGGTGTTCAAAAACAATCTTACTCATGAAATGCTCATCGATCCCTTAAAACATCAATAAGCAATCTAAAATCTTTAGTTTGATTCAAAAAGTCGTGCAAGACACGTGCAATATTATTATGGATAAACTGAAGATCTAGTCCCATATTGTCATCACATGACCTTGTGATTTTCCCTCTACCATTCACCACTACTACATTATCCATACCAAATCCATCTTCCAACTTCTTTGATGATACCAAGTATTGAATAGCTTAAAACATGTCTCCGGATAGGAAATATTAACTAAATAAAAATATATATAAAATTTAAAAAATAACGAACAGTAAATAAAATATTTATTACAAAAATGTCGTAGAATTAATATCAATTCTTGCTTAAGTCTATGTCTGATTACAAGTTGGTGTTGTCGTATCTAATGTTGTAGGCTGATGTGGTGTTGAAAAATAATTATACACTGTCCAGATTTTACAAAACTATGATAGCTAGCTAACACATACTGCTTATCCAAAGTTCCCACAATATCATAGGAACAAAATTCTCTGTTATTTGGATACACTATTTTCAAAGTCACCAACCTAAAATAGTTTCCTTTTGCCTATGCTTCATATATATTGTCTTTAATATGTTTGACATTATAGTAGCTGATAGTGCTATGGACGTTAAACCTATCATTAATATCAATAATTTGTAAAAAAATGTATAGTAATTTTTTTCACAATCTATCCACTGCACATTGAAACTCTCAATGTGTTAGAAAATTTAATAAAAAAATAAAAAAAAAATGGTGTAAGTATGTTGTATGTAACACTTACTCTTAATCAAATTTATGCGAAATGCTAGTAGCATATCAAATACCATCCCAAGAAAACCAAGCCAAAGAAGGTTTAACTCTTCGTCTAAAACTTGAGCAGTTCCCTATACTACATTAACACATACATCTTTTAGATTTATAAAAAATAATAATAATGTATAAATAAATCATAAATAAATTAAAATTGTCACGACATAATGATTTACAAGATTGCCCATGAAGAAAAAAAATAACCAAGGATAATTTGAATAATGAGAACTTGGCCATGCCAAAACCCTTTTCAATTCTTGGCTATAATACGATCTATAATTATTTTTATCCCATTGGGTGCATGGAAAAAAAATACATGGATACCCTACAGAAATATTTGCCAAAGTCCTCCTAAAGGCCAACACGATTGATGATTTGCTATATTGAAGCAGAGATACGTGGGCGAGTGATTACTACTTAAAAAGTGTTATTTCATAGCTTGTAATTAGCTCTTTTAAACACTTTTGAGTAGTAGTTATTGCCTTTTAACCCAATTAACATATTATTGTGGGCGAGTTATTGCCTTAGCTATTAAGTTAGGAAAAAGGGTAAATATCCATGTAATAATTATTATTGTAATTTTCATATAAATAGCTCTCGGGAGCCTATTCCCAAAGAGGACGGCGAACCTTTTGTAAAAGTTTGAAAGAAAGTAAAATACAGAGCCTTTACTCTGCCTTACCTTCTCACTTTGATTGTATTTTTCATTTACTAGTTATGCACTCTCTGAGGAAGTTTCCCCAGAGAATGAGTAACTAAACCTTTAGTTCCTTGGAGCTAAGGTTGCCAGGAAAGGTTCCAAGTGCAAGAATTAGTAGCTTTGTAGTTTCAGCCATGAATGAAGAGAAAATGTGATCCTTTAGTGATTTCTATATTTTTAGTTAACTTAAAACGCCTTGGAGTCACCTGGGCCAACACTTGGTAAGGCAAGTGATCTCTGTCCATGAAGATGCACTAGTTTACCCCTTGCGAGCCTCTGGGAGGTGACTTGAAGGTAGGATTTTCTAGAATTGCCAACACTTGGTAAGCTTTTGGACTCCAAGGAGACATTCATTAGTTATCTCTTGCGAGCTTGAGAAGGGAAGCCCAAGGTTAAAGATCACCTTGAATGGTAAATGCTAAGTGAAAGGCATGAACCATTGCAAGTTGCATCAGTGAGAGGGAATTAGAGTTAAAATCCAATTAAGGATCTGTACAACGCTGGTTAGAGAATTGACTATATGTTAATTCTCTAATGCGAGGAAATGAACCAACTGGCTGGAACTACATTTTTGCATGAGGAACCTCCCCTGTGAACCTAAATCTCCAAGGAATGTTTTTCTTCTTAAGTAATTTCCATTACTTACTGTGCCGTTAGTCTAAATCTAAACCTTTTTCAACCAAAGTTTGTGTTTTATTTCTTAAGCTAACCTTGAAATGAAACAGCACCAATTCACTTTGAATTGGTATCATTGGTAATTTGAAAACCCTTCTCAGTGAACGATCCTAGAGCCACTATGCTATAGTAGCTTTTTCTTTGCTACCCTAGTATATGGTGTAATAGGTTATAAATTTTGTTGATTACTCCCTCAATCAAGGAGCACCAGCTGGACACGAATCAGCTGAGACACCAATTGGGCATGAATCAGCGAGCAAACGAAAAGTAGTATGGCAAGAAGGGGTGATAAATAAGGGATGTTTATGTATGGTCGTGAAAACATCATTGTACAAGAAATAAAACCAACAATTAATAATTAATATAAATTAAAACAATAAATAAAAATTAATATATGAATAATCTTACTCATGAAATGCTCGTGGATCCCTTAAAACATCAATAAGCAATCTAAAATCATTAGTTTGATTTATTTCGAGCCCATAGCAGTTGTTCAAAATGTCGTGTAACACACATGCAATATTATTATGGATAAACTTAAGATCTAGTCTCATATTGTCATCACATAATCTTGTAATTTCCCTCTACCGTTCACCACTGCTACATTATCCATACCAAATCCATCTTCCAGCTTTTTTTATGATACCAAGTATTGAATTGCTTCAAACATGTCATCGGATAGGAAATATTAACCAAATAAATCTATATAAAATAAAAAAAATAAAAAGTAAATAAAATATGTATTACAAAAATACCGTAGAATTGATATCGATTCTTGGTTAAGTCTATGTCCGATTACAAGTTGGTGTTGTCGTATCCAATCTTGTAGGTTGATGTGGAGATAAAAAAATATTATATTTATGCAGATTTTACAAAACTACTTATCCAAAGTTCCCGCAATGTCATAGGACCAAAATTCACTGTTATTTGGACGCACTATTTTCAAAGTCACCAACCTAAACTAGTTTCCTTTTGCTTCTGCTTCATATATATTGTATTTAATATGTTTGACATTATAGTAGCTGATAGGGCTACAAACATTAAACCTGTCATTAATATCAACAATTCGTAAAAAAAAATATACAGTAATTTTTTTCACAATCTATCCACTGCACATTGAGACTCTAAAGGTGTTAGAAAAGTTAATACAAAAAAATGGCATAAGTATGTTGAATGCAACACTTTCTATTAATCAAATTTATGTGAAATGATAGTACCATATGGAAAACCATCCCAAAAAAACCAAGCAAAAGAAGGTTTAACTCTTCATCTAAAACTTGAGCATTTCCTTACATTACATATACACATATATCTTTTAGATTTATAAAAAAAAAAAAAATGTATTACTAAAACAGAAATAAATTAAACTTATCATGGCATCATGAGCTACAAGATTTCCCATGAAAACAAAAAATGACCAAGGGAAATTTGAATAATGAGAACTTGGCCATGCCAAAACCATTAGCAATTCTTGACTATAATTTGGTCTATTATTATTTTTAACCCATTAGGTCCAGGAAAAATTAATACATGGATATCTTGCAGAAATATTTGCACAAGTCTTCCAAAAGGCCAACACGTTTGATGATTTACTATATTGAAGTAGAGATACGTGGGCAAGCAAACGAAAAGTAGTACGACAAGAAGGGGTCATAAATAAGGGATGCTTATGTATGGTTGTGAAAACGTCATGGTACAACAAATAAAACCAACAATTAATAATTAATATAAATTAAAACAAAAAATAAAAATTAATATATGAATAATCTTACTCATGAAATACTCATGGATTTGTTAAAACATCAATCAACAATCTGAAATCATTAGTTTGATTAATTTCGAGCCCATAGCAGTCGTTCAAAAAGTCGTGCAAGGCACGTGCAATATTATTATGGATACACTGAAGATTTAGTCCCATATTGTCATCACATGACCTTGTGATTTTCCCTCTACCGTTCACCACTACTACGATATCTATACAAAATGCATCTTCCAACTTCTTTGACGACACAAAATATTGAATAGCTTCAAACATGTTACCAGATAGGAAACATTAACTAAATAAAAATATAGAAAATAAAAAAAAAAGTTAAAAAGTAAATAAAATATTTATAACAAAAATGTCATAGAATTGATATCAATTCTTGCTTAAGTCTATGTCCGATTACAAGTTGGTGTTGTCGTATCCAATGTTGTAGGATGATGTGGAGTTAAAAAAACAATTATACGTTGTCCAGATGTTACAAAACTATGATAGCCCGCTAACACATACTGCTTATCCAAAGTTCCCGCAATATCATAGGGATGAAATTCTCTTTTATTTGAATGCACCGTTTTCAAAGTCACCAACCTAAAATAGATTCATTTTGCTTCTGCTTCATATATATTGTGTTTAATATGTTTGACATTACAGTAGCTGATAGTGCTACAAACGTTAAACCTATCGATAATATCAATAATTCGTAAACAAAATATATAGTATTTTTTTTTCACAATCTATCCACTGCACATTGAGACTCTCAATGTTTTAGAAAAGTTAATAAAAAAATAAAAATATGGCATAAGCATGTTGTATGTAACACTTACTCTTAATCAAATTTATCTGAAATGCTAGTAGCATATCGAATACCATCCCAAGAAAACCAAGCCAAAGAAGCTTTAAATCTTCGCCTCAAACTGGAGCATTTCCCTTTACTACATTAACTCATACATCTTTTAGATTTATAAAAAAAAACAAAATAATGTATAAATAAATCAGAAATAAATTAAATTTGCCATGACATCATGAACTACAAGATTCGCCATGAAGGAAAAAAATGACCAAGGGTAATTTGAATAATGAGAACTTGGCCATGCCAAAACCCTTTCCAATTCTTGGCTATAATTTGGTCTATTATTATTTTTCACCCATTGGGTCCACGAAGAGCTAATACATGGATATCCTGCACAAATATGTGCCAAAGTCCTCCTAAAGGCCAACACGTTTGATGATATGCTATATTGAAGTAGAGATACGTGGGCAAGCAAACGAAAAATAGTACGGTAATAAGGGATCATAAATAAGGGATGCTTATGTATGGTCCTGAAAACATCCGTGTACAACAAATAAACCCAATAATTAATAATTAATATAAATTAAAACAATAAATAAAAATTAATATATGAATAATCTTACTCATGAAATGCTCATGGATCCCTTAAAACATCAATAAGCAATCTGAAATCATTAGTTTGATTTATTTTGAGCCCATAACAGTTGTTCAAAATGTCGTGTAACACACGTGCAATATTATTATGGATAAACTTAAGATCTAATCCCATATTGTCATCACACAATCTTGTAATTTTCCCTCTACCATTCACCACTGCTACATTATCCATACCAACTGCTTCTTCCAACTTCTTTGATGATACCAAGTATTGAATAGCTTAAAACATATCACCGGATAGGAAATATTAACCAAATAAAAATATACAAAATAAAAAAATATTAAAAAGTAAATAAAATATGTATTGTTAAAATACCGTAGAATCGATATCAATTCTTAGTTAAGTCTATGTCCGATTACTAGTTGGTGTTGTCATATCCAATCTTGTAGGCTGATGTGGAGTTAAAAAACAATTATATGATGCCAGATTTTATAAAACTATGATAGTCAGCTAACACATACTACTTATCCAAAGTTCCCGCATTATCAGAGGGATGAAATTCTCTGTTATTTTGATGCACCGTTTTCAAAGTCACCAACCTAAAATAGTTTCCTTTTGCTTCTGCTTCATATATATTGTCTTTAATATGTTTGACATTATAGTAGCTAATAGTGCTACGAACATTAAACTAGTCATTATTATCAATAATTTGTAAATAAAATATATAGTAATTTTTTTCACAATCTATCCACTGCACAATGAGACTCTCAATGTGTTAGAAAAGTTAATAAAAAAATAGAAAAAAAATGGCATAAGTATGTTGTATGTAACACTTACTCTTAATCAAATTTATCTGAAATGCTGGCAGCATATCAAATACCATCCCAAGAAAACCTAGCCAAAGAAGGTTTAACTCTTCGTCTAAAACTTGAGCATTTCCCTACACTACATTAACACATACATCTTTTAGATTTATAACAAAAAAAAAAATAATGCATAAATAAATCAGAAATAAAGTAAAATTGCCACAACATCATGTGCTATAAGATTCCCCATGAAGAAAAAAAATGTCCAAGGGTAATTTGAATAATGAGAACTTGGCCATGCCAAAACCCTTCTCAATTCTTGGATATAATTTGGTCTATTATTATTTTTCACCCATTGGGTCCATGAAGAGCTAATACATGGATATCCTACATAAATATATGCCAAAATCCTCCTAAAGGCCAACACATTTGATGATATGCTATATTGAAGCAGAGATACATGAGCGAGCAAACGAAAAGTAGGTACGGCAAAAAGGGATCATAAATAAAGGATGCTTATGTACGGTCATGAAAACATCACTATAAACCAAATAAAACCAACAATTATTAATTAATATAAATTAAAACAAAAATTAAAAATTAATATATGAATAATCTTACTCATGAAATGCTCGTGGATCCCTTAAAACATCAATAAGCAATCTGAAATCATTAGTTTGATTCATTTCGAGCCTATAGGAGCGGTTCAAAATGTTGTGTAACACACATGCAATATTATTTTGGATAAACTGAAGATCAAGTCCAATATTGTCATCACATAATCTTGTAATTTTCCTCTACCGTTCACCATTGCTACATTATTCATACCAAATCCATCTTCCAGCTTCTTTGATGATACCAAGTACTGAATTACTTCAAACATGTCACCATATAGGAAATATTAACCAAATAAAACTATATAAAATAAATAAAATAAAAAGTAAATAAAATATGTATTACAAAAATATCGTAGAATTGATATCAATTCTTGGTTAAGTCTATGTCTGATTACAAGTTGGTGTTGTCGTATCCAATCTTGTAGGCTAATGTGGAGTTAAAAAAATATTATACGTTGTCCAGATTTTACAAAACTATGATTACCAGCTAACACATACTACTTATCCAAAGTTCCCGTAATATCATAGGAATGAAATTCTCTGTTATTTGGATGCACCGTTTTCAAAGTCACCTACCTAAAATAGTTTCCTTTTCCTTCTACATCATATATATTGTCTTTAATATGTTCGACATTATAGTAGTTGATAGTGCTACAGACGTTAAACCTTTAATTAATATCAATAATTTGTATAAAAATATATAGTAATTTTTTTCACAATCTATCCACTGCACATTGAGACTCTAAATGTGTTAGAAAAGTTAATAAAAAAATAAAAAATTGGCATAAGTATGTTGTATGTAACACTTACGCTTAATCAAATTTATCTAAAATGCTAGTAGCATATTGAATACCATCCCAGGAAAACCAAGCCAAAGAAGCTTTAACTCTTCGTCTAAAACTTGAGCATTTCCCTACACTACATTAACACATACATCTTTTAGACTTACAAAAAAAATAATGCATAAATAAATCAAAAATAAAGTAAAATTGCCATGACATCATGAGCTACAAGATTCCCAGTGAAGAAAAAAAATGACTAAGGGTAATTTGAATAATGAGAACTTGGCCATGCCAAAACCCTTTTCAATTCTTGGCTATAATTTGGTCTATTATTATTTTTCACCCATTCGGTCCATGAAGAGCTAATACATGGATATCCTGCAGAAATATGTGCCAAAGTCCACCTAAAGGCCAACACATTTGATGATACGCTATATCGAAGTAAAGATACGTGGGCGAGCAAACGAAAAATGGTACAACAAGAAAATGTCATAAATAAGGAATGCTTATGTATGGTCGTGAACACATCACTATACAACAAATAAAACCAACAATTAATAATTAATATAAATTAAAACAATAAATAAAAATTAATAGATGAAGAATCTTACGCATGAAATGCTCGAGAATCCCTTAAAACATCAATAAGCAATTTGAAATCACTAGTTTGATTCATTTCGAGCCCATAGTAGTCGTTCAAAAAGTCGTGCAAGGCATGTACAATATTATTATGGATAAACTGAAGATCTAGTCCCATATTGTCATCACATGACCTTGTGATTTTCCCTCTACCATTCACCACTGCTACCTTATCCATACCAAATCTATCTTCCAACTTCTTTGATGATACCAAGTATTGAATAGCTTCAAACATGTCACCGGATAGGAAATATTAACTAAATAAAAATACATAAAATAAAAAAAAACATTAAAAATAAATAAAATATGTATTATAAAAATACCGTAGAATCGATATCAATTCTTGGTTAAGTCTATGTCCGATTACAAGTTTGTGTTGTCGTATCCAATCTTGTAGGCTGATGTGGAGATAAAAAAAATATTATACATTGTCCAGATTTTACAAAACTATGATTGCCAGCTAATACATACTGCTTATCCAAAGTTCCCGCAATATCATAGGACCGAAATTCTCTGTTATGTAGATGCATCGTTTTCAAAGTCACCAACCTAAACTAGTTTCCTTTTGCTTCTGCTTCATATATATTGTCTTTAATATGTTTGACATTATAGTAGGTGATAGTGCTACAAATGTTAAACCTGTCATTACTATCAACAATTCGTAAAAAAATATACAGTAATTTTTTTCACAATCTATCCACTGCACATTGAGACTCTCAATGTGTTAGAAAAGTTAATAAAAAAATAGTGTAAGGATGTTTTATGTAACACTTACTCATAATCAAATTTATGTGAAATGCTAGTAGCATATAGAATACTATCCCAAGAAAACCAAGCCAAAGAATGTTTAACTCTTCGTCTAAAACTTGAGCATTTCCCTACATTACATTAACACATACATTTTTTAGATTGATAAAAAAAAACAATGTATAAATAAAACAGAAATAAATTAAACTTGCCACAACATCATGAGCTACAACATTCCCCATGAAGAAAAAAAATGACCACAGGTGATTTGAATATTGACAACTTGGTCATGCCAAAACCCATTTCAATTCTTGGCTTTAATTGGGTCTATTATTATTTTTCATCCATTGGGTCCATCAAGAGCTAATACATGGATATCTTGCAGAAATATGAGCCAAAGTCCTCCTAAAGGCCCACACGTTTGATGATTTGCTATATTGAAGCAGAGATACATGGGCGAGCAAACGAAAAGTAGTATGGCAAGAAGGGGAGATAAATAAGGGATGTTTATGTATGGTCATGAAAACATCATTGTACAAGAAAGAAAACCAACAATTAATAATTAATATAAATTAAAACAATAAATAAAAATTAATATATGAATAATCTTACTCATGAAATGCTCGTGGTTATCAATTCCTAGTTAAGTTTATGGCCAATTACAAGTTGGTGTTGTTCGATCAAATCTTGTAGGCTGATGTGGTGTTCAAAAACAATTAGACGCTGTCCAGATTCTACATAATTATGATAGCCATCCAAAACATACTGCTTATCCAAAGTTTACGCAATATCATAGGAACAAAATTCTCTATCATTTGGATGCACTATTTTCAAAGTCACCAACCTAAAGTAGTTTTCTTTTCCTTATGCTTCATATATATTGCCTTTATTATGTATGACATTATAGTATTTGATAGTGCTACAAACGTTAAACCTGGCATTAATATCAATCATTCGTAAAAAAATAAAGTAATTTTTTTCACAATCTGTCTACTAACCATTGAGACTCTCAAAGTGTTATAAAAGTTAATAAAGAAATAAAAAAATTGGCATAAGTATGTTGTGTGCAACACTTACTATTAATCAAATTTATGTGAAATGCTAGTAGCGTAGAGAATACCATTCAAAGAAAACCTGGCCAAAAAAGGTTTAACTCTTCGTCTAATACTTGAGCATTTTCCTACATTACATAAACACATATATCTTTTAGATTTATAAAATAAAATAGTGTATAAATAAAACTGAAATAAATTAAACTTGCCACGACATCATTAGATACAAGATTTCTCATGATGACAAAAAATGACCAAGCGTAATTTAAATAATGAGGACTTAGTCATGCCAAAACTCTATTCAATTCTTAGCTATAATTTGGTCTATTATTATTTTTAACCCATTGGGTCCATGAAGAGCTAATACATGGATTTCTTGCAGAAATATGTGCCCAAGTCCTCCTAAAGGTCAACATGTTTGATGATATGCTATATTGAAGTAGAGATACGTGGGCGAGCAAATGAAAAGCAGCACAACAAGAAGGGGTCATAAATAAGGGATACTTATGTATAGTCATGAAAACATAACTGTAATTAATATAAAATAAAACAATAAAAAAATTAATATATAAATAATTTTACTCATGAAATGTTCATCGATCCCTTAAAACATCAATATGCAAACTCAAATCATTAGTTTGATTTATTTCGAGCCCATAGCAGTTGTTCAAAATGTCATGCAAGACACGTGCAATATTATTATGGATAAACTGAAGATCTAGTCCCATATTGTCATCACTTGACCTTGTGATTTTCTCTCTACCGTTCACCACTGCTACATTATCCATACCAAATCCATCTTCTAGCTTCTTTGAAGACACCAAGTATTGAATAGCTTCAAACATGTCACCCGATAGGTAATCTTAACTAAATAAAAATATGTAAAATAAAAAAGCATTAAAAAGTAAATAAAATATTTATTACAAAAATACCGTAGAATTGATATCAATTCTAGCTTAAGTTTATGTCCGATTACAAGTTTGTGTTGTCGTATCCAATCTTGTAGGCTGGTGTGGAGTGAAAAAACAATTATACGTTGTCCAGATTTTACAAAACTCTAATACCTAGCTAACAGATACTGCTTATCCAAAGTTCCCGCAATATCATAGGAACAAAATTCTCTATCGTTTGGATGCACTGTTTTCAAAGTCACCAACCTAAAATAGTTTCCTTTTGCTTCCGCTTCATATATATTGTGTTTAATATGTTAAGCATTATAGTGGTTGATAGTGCTACAGACGTTGAACCTATCATTAATATCAATCATTCGTAAAAAACTATATACTAATTTTTTTCACAATCAATCCATTGCACATTGAGACTCTCAAGGTGTTAGAAAAGTTAATAAAAAAATGGCATAAGTATCTTGAATGCAACACTTTCTATTTATCAAATTTATGTGAAATGATAGTACCATATGGAATACCATCCCAAAAAAACAAGGCAAAAGAAGGTTTAACTATTCATCTAAAACTTGAGCATTTCATTACATTACATAAACACATATATCTTTTAGATTTATAAATAAAAAAATGTATAAACAAAACAAAAATAAATTAGACTTGCCACGGCATCATGAGCTACAAGATTTCCCATGAAAACAAAAAATGACCAAGGGTAATTTGAATAATGAAAACTTGGTCATGCCAAAACCCTTTTCATTTCTTGGCTATAATATGGTCTATTTTTATTTTTAACCCATTGGGTCCATGAAAAACTAATACATGGATATCCTGCAGAAATATTTGTCAAAGTCCTCCTAAAGGTGAACACGTTTGATGATCTGCTATATTTAAGTAGAGGTACTTGGGCGAGCAAACGAAAAGTAGTACGACAAGAACGGATCATAAATAAGGGATGCTTATGTATGGTCGTGAAAACATCATTATACAACAAATAAAACCAACCATTAATAATTAATATAAATTAAAACAACAAATAAAAATTAATATATGAATAATCTTACTCATGAAATGCTCATGGATCCCATAAAACATCAATAAGCAATCTAGTTTGATTCATTTCGAGCCCATAATAGTCGTGCAAGACACGTGCAATATTATTATGGATAAACTGAAGATCTAGTCCCATATTGTCATCACTTGACCTTGTGATTTTCTCTCTACCGTTCACCACTGCTACATTATCCATACTAAATCCATCTTCCAGCTTCTTTGATGACACCAAGTATTGAATAGCTTCAAACATGTCACCCGATAGGAAATATTAACTAAATAAAAATATATAAAATAAAAAAGCATTAAAAAGTAAATAAAATATTTATTACAAAAATACCGTAGAATTGATATCAATTCTAGCTTAAGTCTATGTCCGATTACAAGTTTGTGTTGTCGTATCCAATCTTGTAGGCTGATGTGGAGTTAAAAAACAATTATACGTTGTCCAGATTTTACAAAACTATGATAGCCAGCTAACACATATTGCTTATCCAAAGTTCCCGTAGTATCATAGGAACGAAATTCTCTGTCGTTTGGATGCTCCATTTTCAAAATCATCAACCTAAAATAGTTTCATTTTGCTTCTGCTTCATATATATTGTCTTTAATATGTCTGACATTATAGTAGCTAATAGTGCTACAAACGTTAAACTTGTCATTAATATCAATTATTCGTAAATATATATATATATATATACTAATTTTTTTCACAATCTATCCACTGCCCATTGAGACTCTCAAGGTGATAGAAAAGTTAATAAAAAATATTGCATAAGTATGTTGAATGCAACACTTTCTATTTATCAAATTTATGTGAAATGATAGTACCATATGGAATAGCATCCCAAAAACTATGGGTCTTCCAAAGGTTTGAGTGGAGATTGACTTAGGTACTCTCACAAGATCTTAGGATTACTCATGCACTGTGTTATAAAAACACACACTTTGGTATTGCATTTGTGTGGGTGATGAAATTTGCAAAACAATGCCTAGTCATAATCAACATGCAAAAACTTGTCTTCCAACTTTGCCTTCATCTCAACCCATATATTGATCCATGGACCTCCCATTCTTTCATGAGAGCAAACTTGAAATAGGCAAAACAACAAGGTATAGGGAATGATGTGCATCTGAAGCCACTCAACCAACACAGTAGACTCACTCAACATTGCTAATCGCAGAATTAATCAACAAGATTAAGCCAAATGCTTGATTGGAATCGATAAATCACTATACTCTAAGATCAAAGTTGAAAACTTGCAAATAAATTTTCTGTTTTTTTTCAAACATATATTATTTTTTTCATTTATTCTCATTAAAATTTATAAAATATTAAGAGAAATATTGACTTCAAAATTTTCCCACATATTTGGCTAATATTTTAACAAAATACAACTTAGTCTATAAAATCAACTAATCTACTTCCTAAAATAAGGAAATTTATTACAAGATATACCGAATAGGGTACAACTTTCATATGTTTATATATGTACTTGACTAACCATTTCATGTTGGTTTCCATTTGGCAATGACATGGCTGCCATTTTGGCACTACATATATTATACCAAATATTTTAGGATGCAGGTTGTTTCAAAATAAACTTCTAACTTTAACTTATGTTGTAGGTGCTTCAAGTAAGCTATAAGCAAGAAAAATTACAATTGTCACTCATATCCCCAACCAAAGTCGAAGAAATCACACTCAGAAATGCACACCTTTTCACAGAGGTCACAAGATCACCATATGAACTGAACTATTATCTAGATCAAGGACTCCACTTGCCCAAATGACAAGTACCAATAAACATACTATAACCCATCACTCCATTGAGTCATTAATCACATAAAAAAACAAGTTAAAACATTGATAAGCACCAGAATAACATCCCACTCATTCCATGAAATCATTATTACCTCAAAAGACTAGAACAATGATCAATTTAATTAAGTGATCACAAGTCAAAGAGCAATAAGATAACACTTCCAAACATGAACTAGGTTCTTCATAATACCATCCATGTTAGTCCAGAAAATTTACTGAGGGAGATCTTATAGCTCCTACACAGCAAGATATACATATAAGAATGGAAGGAAGCTGCCAAGTAAGAGACCCTTGGCAAAGACTAGATCTAGCATACAGTGCAATCATATGTAAAGACATGGAATTTTCAGAGTATTAAGGAAAACAAAATTTTGCCTTAAAGATTAATGAGAGAAACTTTGATGTAATGATATGTTCTACGCTTACATAAGACGTACATGTTTAGAAAGAACTCTAAGTTAAACTCAATCAACTTTAAGATACAGAGGTATGGATGATAGATGGTAAGAATATGAAGAATTACAATAGTAATTTTGACATATCGACAAACTTCATCTTTAAAAGTATATTGAATGCAACACTTACTATTAATCAAATTTATGTGAAATGCTAGTAGTATATGGAATACCATCCCAAGAAAACCAGGCCTAAGAAGGTTCAATTCTTCGTTTAAAACTTGAGCATTTTCCAACATTACATAAACACATATATCTTTTAGATCTATAAAACTAAATAATATATAAATAAAATAGAAATTAATTAAACTTACCATGGCATCATAAGCTACAAGATTTCCCATGAAAACAAAAAATAACCAAGGGTAATTTGAATAATGAGAACTTGGCTATGCCAAAACCCTTTTCTATTCTTGGCTATAATTTGGTCTATTATTATTTTTCACCTATTGGGTCCATGAAGAGCTAATACATGGATATCTTGTAGAAATATGTGCCAAAGTCCTCCTAAAGGCTAACACATTTGATGATCTACTATATTCAAGCAAAGATACGTGGGCGAGCAAACGAAAAGCAGTATGACAACAAGGGGTCATAAATAAGGGATGCTTATGTATGATCGTGAAAACATCACTGTACAAAAAATGAAACCAATAAATAATAATTAATATAAATTAAAACAATAAATAAAAATTAATAAATGAATAATCTTACTCATGAAATGCTCGTGGATCCCTTAAAACTTCAATAAGCAATCTGAAATCATTAATTTGATTCATTTCGAGACAATATCAGTTGTTAAAAATGTTGTCTAAAACACTTGCAATATTATTATGGATAAATCGAAGATCTAGTCCCATATTGTCATCACATAATCTTGTGATTTTCCCTCTACCATTCACCACTGCTACATTATCCGTACAAACTCCATCTTCTAGCTTCTTTGATGATACCAAGTATTGAATAACTTCAAACATGTCACCCGATAGGAAATATTAACTAAATAAAAATATATAAAATAAAAAAACTTTAAAAAGTAAATAAAATGTTTATTACAAAAATACCGTAGAATTGATATCAATTCTTGGTTAAGTCTATGTCCGATTACAAGTTGGTGTTGTTGGATCCAATCATGTAGGCTAATGTGGTGCTCAAAAACAATTATACGCTGTCCAGATTCTAAATAAATATGATAGCCATCCAAAACATACTGCTTATCCAAAGTTTCTGCAATATCATAGGAACAAAATTCTCTATCATTTGGATGCACTGTTTTCAAAGTCACCAACATAAAGTAGTTTCCTATTCCATCTACTTCATATATATTGTCTTTAATATGTATGACATTATAGTATTTGATAGTGCTACGGACGTTAAACCTGTCATTAATACCAATCGTTCGTAAAAAAATATAGTATTTTTTTTCACAATTTATCCACTACACATTGAGACTCTCAAAGAGTTAGAAAAGTTAATAAAAAAATTGGCTTAAGTATGCTGTATGCAACACTTACTATTAATCAAATTTATGTGAAATGCTAGTAGCATATGGAATACCATCCCAAGAAAACTAGGCCAAAGGGGTCATAAATAAGGGATGTTTATGTATGGTCATGAAAACATCACTGTACAACAAATGAAACCAACAATTAATAATTAATATAAATTAAAACAATAAATAAAAATTAATATATGAATAATCTTACTCATGAAATGTTCATGGATCACTTAAAACATCATTAAGCAATCTAAAATCATTAGTTTCATTCATTTCGAGACCATAGTAGTTGTTCAAATAGTCGTGCAAGATACGTGCAATATTATTATGGATAAACTGAAGATCTAGTCCCATATTGTCATCACATGATCTTGTGATTTTCCCTCTACCGTTCACCACTACTACATTATCCATACCAAATCCATCTTCCAGCTTCTTTGATGAAACCAAGTATTGAATAGCTTCAAACATGTCACCCGATAGAAAATAATAACTAAATAAAAATATATAAAATAAAAAAACTTTAAAAAGTAAATAAAATGTTTATTACAAAAATACTGTAGAATTGATATCAATTCTTGGCTAAGTCAATGAAAGATTACAAGTTGGTGTTATTGAATCCTATCTTGTAGGCTGATGAAGTGATCAAAAACAATTATACGTTGTTCAGATTCTACATAACTATGATAGCCAGCCAACAGATACTGCTTCTCCAAGGTTTCCGCAATAACATAGGACCAAAATGCTCTGTCATTTGCATGCACTTTTTTCAAAGTCACCAACCGAAAATAGTTTCCTTTTGCTTCTGCTTCATATATATATTGTCTTTAATATGTCTAACATTAAAGTAGCTGATAATGCTACGGACATTAAACCTGTAACTAATATCAATCATTCGTAAAAAAATATATATACTAATTTTTTTTCACAATCTATCCACTACACATTAAGACTCTCAAGGTTTTAGAAAGTTAATAAAAAAAAATAAAAAAAATGGCATAAGTATGTTGAATGCAACACTTACTATTAATCAAATTTATGTGAAATGCTAGTAGCATATGGATTACCATCCCAAGAAAACAAGGCCAAAGGAGTCATAAATAAGGAATGCTTATGTATGGTCGTGAAAACATCACTGTACAACAAATGAAACCAATAATTAATAATTAATATAAATTAAAACAATAAATAAAACTTAATACCTGAATAATCTTACTCATGAAATGCTCGTGGATCCCTTAAAATATCAACAAGCAATTTGAAATCACTAGTTTGATTCATTTCGAGCACATAATAGTCGTTAAAAAAGTTGTGCAAGACACGTGCAATATTATTATGGATAAACTAAAGATCTAGTCCGATATTGTCATCACATGACCTTGTGATTTTTCCTCTACCGTTCACCACTGCTACCTTATCCATACCAAATCCATCTTCCAACTTCTTTGATGATACCAAGTATTGAATAGCTTCAAACATGTCACCGGATAGGAAATCTTAACTAAATAAAAATATATAAAATAAAAAAACATTAAAAAGTAAATAAAATATTTATTACAAAAATACCATAGAATTGATATCAATTCTTGCTTAACTCTATGTCCGATTACAAGTTTGTGTTGTCATATCCAATCTTGTAGGCATATGTGGGGTTAAAAAACAATTATACGTTGTCCAAATTTTAGAAAATTATGATAGCCAGCTAACACATACAGCTTATCCAAAGTTCCTGAAATATCATAGGAACGAAATTCTTTGTCATTTAGATGCACTGTTTTCAAAGTCACCAACCTAAAATAGTTTTACTTTTGCTTCCGGTTCATGTATATTGTCCTTAATATGTCTCATATTATAGTAGTTGACAGTGCTACAGAGGTTAAACCTGTCAATAATATCAATCATTCGTAAGAAAATATACACTAATTTTTTTCACAATCTATCCATTGCACATTGAGACTCTCAAGGTGTTAGAAAAGTTAATAAAAAAAATGGCATAAGTATGTTGAATGCAACACTTTCTATTAATCAAATTTATGTGAAATGATAGTACCATATGGAATACCATCCCAAAAAAACCAAGCAAAAGAAGGTTTAACTCTTCGTCTAAAACTTGAGCATTTCCCTACATTACATAAACACATCTATCTTTTAGATTTATAAATAAAAGAAATGTATAAACAAAACAAAAATAAATTAGACTTGCCACGGCATCATGAGCTACAAGATTTCCCACGAAAACAAAAAATGACCAACAGTAATTTGAATAATGAGAACTTGGCCATACCAAAACCCTTTTCAATTCTTGGCTATAATTTGGTGTATTATTATTTTTCATCCATTGGGTCCATGAAGAGCAAACACATGGATATCCTTCGGAAATATGTGCCAAAGTCCTCCTAAAGGCCCACACATTTCATGATCTGCTATATTGAAGTAGAGATACATGGGCAAGCAAAGGAAAAGTAGTACGACAAGAAAGGGTCATAAATAAGGGATGTTTATGTATGGTTGTGAAAACATCATTGTACAACAAATAAGACCAAAAATTAATAATTAATATAAATTAAAACAATAAATAAAAATTAATATATGAATAATCTTACTCATGAAATGCTCGTGGATCCCTTAAAACATCAATCAGCAATCTGAAACCATTAGTTTGATTCATTTCGAGCCCATAGCAGTCGTTGAAAAAGTCATGCAAGACACGTGCAATATTATTATGGATAAACTGAAGATCTAGTCCCATATTTTCATCACATGACCTTGTGATTTTCCTTCAACCGTTCACCACTGCTTAATTATCTATACCAAATCCATCTTCCAGTTTCTTTGATGGTACCAAGTAATGAATAGCTTCAAACATGTCACCGGTTAGGAAATATTCACTAAATAAAAATATATAAAATAAAAAAACATTAAAAAGTACATAAAATATTTATTACAAAAATACTGTAGAATTGATATCAATTCTTGCTTAAGTCTATGTCCGATTACAAGTTTGTGTTGTCGTATCCAATCTTGTAGGCTGATGTGAATAAAAAACAGTTATACGTTGTCCAAATTTTAGAAAATTATGATAGCCAGCTAACACATACTGCTTATCCAAAGTTCCTGCAATATCATTGGAACGAAATTCTCTGTCGTTTAGATGCACTGTTTTCAAAGTCACCAACCTAAAATAGTTTAACTTTTGCTTCGGCTTCATATATATTGTCCTTAATATGTCTCACATTATAGTAGCTGATAGTGCTAGAGAGGTTAAACCTGTTATTAATATCAATCATTTGTAAAAAAATATATACTAATTTTTTTCACAATCTATGCATTGCATATAGAGACTCTCAAGGTGTTAGAAAAGTTAATAAAAAAATGGCATAAGTATGTTGAATGCAACACTTTCTATTGATCAAATTTATGTGAAATGATAGTACCATATGGAATACCATCCCAAAAACACCAAGCAAACGAAGGTTTAACTCCTCATCTAAAACTTGAGCATTTCCCTACATTACATAAACACATATATCTTTTACATTTATAAAAAAAAATAATGCATAAATAAAACAGAAATAAATTAAACTTGCCATGGCATCATGAGCTACAAGATTTCCCATGAAAAAAAAAAACGACCAAGGGTAATTTGAATAATGAGAACATGGCCATTCCAAAACCCTTTTCAATTCTTGGCTATAACTTGGTCTTTTATTATTTTTAACCCATTGGGTCCATGAAAAACTAATACATGGATATCCTACAGAAATATTTGCCAAAGTTCTCCTAAAGGCTAACACGTTTGATGATCTGCTATATTGAAGTAGAGATACGTGGGCGAGCAAACGAAAAGTAGTACAACAAGAAGGGGTCATAAATAAGGGATACTTATGTATGGTCGTCAAAACATCATTGTACAACAAATAAAACCAATAATTAATATTTAATATAAATTAAAACAATAAATAAAAATTAATATATGAATAATCTTACTCATGAAATGCTCGGGGATCCCTTAAAACATTAATAAGCAATCTAAAATCATTAGTTTGATTCATTTTGAGCCCATAGAAGTCGTTCAAAAAGTCGTCCAAGACACATGCAATATTATTATGGATAAACTAAAGATCTAGTCTCATATTGTCATCACATGACCTTGTGATTTTTCCTCTACCGTCCACCACTGCTATATTATCCATTCCAAATCCATCTTCCGGCTTCTTTGATGAGACCAAGTATTGAATAGCTTCAAACATGTCACCGGTTAGGAAATATTAACTAGATAAAAATATATAAAATAAAAAAACATTAAAAAGTAAATAAAATATTTATTACAAAAATACCGTAGAATATATATCAATTCTTGCTTAAGTCTCTGTGCGATTACAAGTTTGGGTTGTCATATCTAATCTTGTAGGCCAATGTGGAGTTAAAAGACAATTATAAGTTGTCAAAATGTTACAAAATTATGATAGCCAGCTAACACACAATTCTTATCCAAAGTTCTCGCAATATCATGGGAACGAACTTCTCTATCGTTTAGATGCACTGTTTTCAAAGTCACCAACCTAAAATAGTTTTACATTTGCTTCTGCTTCATATATAGTGTCCTTAATATGTCTGACATTATAGTACCTGATAGTGCTACAGACGTTAAACCTGTCATTAATATCAATCATTCGTAAAAAAATATATACTAATTTTTTTCACAACCTATCCACTGCACATTGAGACTCTCAAGGTGTTAGAAAAGTTAATAAAAAAAATGGTATAAGTATGTTGAATGCAACACTTTCTATTAATCAAATTTATGTGAAATGATAGTACCATATGGAATACCATCCCAAAAAATCCAAGCAAAAGAAGGTTTAACTCTTCGTCTAAAACTTGAGCATTTCCTTACATTACATAAACACATATATCTTTTACATTTATAAAAGAAATACTAGTGTATAAATAAAATAGAAATAAAGTAAACTTGTCACGGCATCATCAGCTACAAGATTTCCCATGAAAACGAAAAATGACCAAGGGTAATTGGAATAATGAGAACTTGGCCATGCCAAAACCCTTTTCAATTCTTGGCTATAATATGGTATATTATTAATTTTAACCCATTGGGTCCATGAAGAGCTAATACATGGATATCCTGTAGAAATATGTACCAAACTCCTCTTAAAGGCCAACACGTTTGATGATCTGATATATTAAAGTAGAAATACATGGACAAGCAAACAAAAAGTAGTACAGCAAGAAGGGATCATAAATAAAGAATGCTTATTTATGGTCGTGAAAATATCACTGTAAAACAAATAAAACTAACAATAAATAATTAATAAAAATTAAAACAATAAATAAAAATTAATATATGTATAATCTTACTCATGAAATACTCGTGGATCCCTTAAAACATCAATAAGCAATCTGAAATCATTAGTTTGGTTTATTTCGAGCCCATAACTATTGTTCAAAATGTCGTGTAACACACATGCAATATTATTATGGATAAACTGAAGATCTAGTCCCATATTCTAATCACATAATCATGTAATTTTCCCTCTACCGTTCACCACTTCTACATTATCCATACCAAATCCATCTTCCAGCTTCTTTGATGATACAAAGTATTGAATATCTTCAAACCTTTCACCATATAGGAAATATTAACTAAATAAAAATATATAAAATAAAAAAATGTTAAAAAGTAAATAAAAATATTTCTTACAAAAATACCGTAGAATTGATATTAATTCTTGCTTAAGTCTATGTCCGCTTACAAGTTGGTGTTGTCGTATCCAATGTTATAGGCTGATGTGGAGTTAAAAAACAATTATACGTTGTCCAGATTTTAAAAAACTATGATAGCCAGCTAACACATACTACTAATCCAAAGCTGCTACAATATCATGGGCAAAATATTCTCTGTTATTTGGATGCACTGTTTTCAAAGTCATCAACCTAAAATAGTTTCCTTTTGCTTCTGCTTCATATATATTGTCTTTAATATGTTTGACATTATAGTAGCTGATAGACCTACGGACGTTAAACCTGTCATTAATATCAATAATTCGTAAAAAAATATATAGTAATTTTTTTCACAATCTATCCACTGCACATTGGTCTCAATGTGTTAGAAAAGTTAATAAAAAAAATAAAAGAATAGCATAAGTATGTTGTATGTAACACTTACTCTTAATCATATTTATGTGAATTGCTAGTAGCATATCAAATACCATCCGAAGAAAACCAAGCCAAACAAGGTTTAACTCTTCGTCTAAAACTTGAGCATTTCCCTGTACTACATTAACACATACATCTTTTAGATTTATAAAAAAAATGTATAAACAAATCAGAAATAAATTAAAATTACCACGACATCATGAGCTACAAGATTCCCCATGAAGAAAAAAAAGAACCAAGGAAAATTTGAATAATGAGAACTTGGCCATGCCAAAACCCTTTTCAATTTTTGGCTATAATTTGGTCTATTATTATTTTTCATCCATTGGGTCCATGAAGAGCTAATACATGGATATCCTGTGGAAATATGTGTCAAAGTCCTCCTAAAGGCCCACACGTTTGATGATCTGCTATATTGAAGCAGAGATACATGAGCGAGCAAAGGAAAAGCAGTACGACAAGAAGGGGTCATAAATAAGGGATGCTTATGTATGGTCATGAAAACATCACTGTACAACAAATAAAACTAACAATTAATAATTAATATAAATTAAAACAATAAATAAAAATTAATATATGAATAATTTTACTCATGAAATGCTCGTGGATCCCTTAAAACATCAATAAGTAATCTGAAATCATTAGTTTGATTCATTTCGAGCCGATAGCAGTCGTTCAGAAAGTTATGCAACACATGTGCAATATTAATATGGTTAAATTGAAGATCTAGTCCCATATTGTCATCACATGACCTTGTGATTTTCCCTCTACTGTTCACCACTACTACATTATCCATACCAAATCCATCTTCCAGCTTCTTTAATGATAGCAAGTATTGAATAGCTTCAAACATGTCATCGGATAAGAAATATTAACTAAATAAAAATATATAAAATAAAAAGCATTAAAAAGAAAATAAAATATGTATTATAAAAATACCGTAGAATCGATATGAATTCTTGGTTAAGTCTATGTTCGATTACAAGTTGGTGTTGTCGTATCCAATCTTGTAGGCTGATGTGGAGTTAAAAAAATATTATATATTCTCCAGATTTTACAAAACTATGATTGCCAGTTAACACATACTACTTATCCAAATTCCCGCAATATCATAGGAACGAAATTCTCTGTTATTTAGATGCACCGTTTTCAAAGTCACAAACCTAAAATAGTTTCCTTTTGCTTCTACTTCGTATATATTGTCTTTAATAAGTTTGACATTATAGTAGCTCATAATGCTACGGACGTTAAACCTATCATTAATATCAATAATTCGTACAAAAAAAAATATATAGTAATTTTTTTCACAATCTATCCACTACACATTGAGACTCTTAATATGTTAGAAAAGTTAATAAAAAAAATGGCATAAGTATGTTCTATGTAACACTTACTGTTAATCAAATTTATGTGAAATGCTAGTAGCATATAGAATACCATCCCAAGAAAACCAAGCCAAAGAAGATTTAACTCTTTGTCGAAAACTTCGATATTTCCCTACATTACATTAACACATACATATGTTAGATTTATATATAAAAAAATAATGTATAAATAAAACAGAAATAAATTAAACTTGCCACGACATCATGAGCTACAAGATTCCCCTTGAAGAAAAGAAAAATGACCAAGGGAATTTGAATAATGAGAACTTGGTCATGTCAAAACCCTTTCCAATTCTTGGCTATAATTTAGTCTATTATTATTTTTCACCTATTGGGTCCATGAAGAGCTAATAAATGGATATCTTGAGAAATATGTGCGAAAATCCTCCTAAAGGCCAACAGGTTTGATGGTATGCTATATTGAAGAAGAGATGCGTGGGCGAGCAAACCAAAAGTAGTACAGGAAGAAGGGGTCATAAATAAGGGATGCTTATGTTTGGTCGTGAAAACATCACTGTACAACAAATAAAATCAACAATTAATAATTAATATAAATTAAAACAATAAATAAAAATTAATATATGAATAATCTTATGAAATGCTCATGGATCCCTTAAAACATCAATAAGCAATCTGAAATCATTAGTTTGATTTATTTTGAGCCCATAGGAGTTGTTCAAAATGTCGTGTAACACATGTGCAATATTGTTATGGATAAACTTAAGATCTAGTCCCATATTGTCATCACATAATCTTGAAATTTCTCTCTACCGTTCACCACTGCTACATTATCCATACCAAATCCATCTTCCAGCTTCTTTGATGATACCAAGTATTGAATAGCTTCAAACATGTCATCAGCTTCTTTTGCTTCTACTTCATAGATATTGTCTTTAATAAGTTCAACATGATAGTAGCTGGTAGTGCTATGGTTAAACTGATCATTAATATCAATAATTCGTAAAAAAATATATAGTAATTTTTTTCACAATCTATCCATTGCATATTGAGACTCTCAATGTGTTAGAAAAGTTAATAAAAAAAATGGCATAAGTATGTTGTATGTAACACTTACTGTTAATCAAATTTATGTGAAAGGGTAGTAGTATATCGAATACCATCCCAAGAAAACCTAGGTGAATAAGGTTTAACTTTCATCTAAAACTTCAGCATTTCCCTACGCTACATTAACACATACATCTTTTAGATTTATAAAAAAAAAAAAAAACAATGCATAAATAAATCAGAAATAAAGTAAAATTGTCACGACATCATGAGCTACAAGATTCCCCATGAAGAAAAAAAATTACCAAGGGCAATTTGAATAATGAGAACATGGCCATGCCAAAACCCTTTTCAATTTTTGGCTATAATTTGGTCTATTATTATTTTTCACCCATTGGGTCCATAAAGAGCTAATACATGGATATCCTGCAAAAATATGTGCCAAAGTTCTCCTGAAGGACAACACATTTGATGATCTGCTATATTGAAGCAAAGATATGTGGGCGAGCAAACGAAAAGTAGTACAACAAGAAGGGATGATAAATAAGGGATGCTTATGTATGGTCATGAAAACATCACTATAAACCAAATAAAACAAAAAATTAATAATTAATATAAATTAAAACAATAAATAAAAAGAAATATATGAATAATCTTACTCATGAAATGCTCGTGGATCCCTTAAAACATCAATATGCAAACTCAAATCATTAGTTTGATTTATTTCGAGCCCATAACAGTTGTTCAAAATGTCGTGTAACACACATGCAATATTATTTTAGATAAACTGAAAATCTAGTCCCATATTGTTATCACATAATCTTGTAATTTTCCCTCTACCATTCACCACTACTACATTATCCATACCAAATCCATCTTCAAGCTTCTTTGATGATACCAAGTATTGAGTAGCTTCAAACATCTCACAGGATAGGAAATCTTAACTAAATAAAAATATATAAAATAAAAAAACATTAAAAGTAAATAAAATATGTATCACAAAAATATTGTAGAATTGATATCAATTCTTGGTTAAGTCTATGTCCGATTACAAGTTGGTGTTGTCGTATCCAATCTTGTAGGCTGATGTGGAGTTAAAAAAATATTATACGTTGTCCAGATTTTACAAAACTATGATTGCCAGCTAACACATACTGCTTATCCAAAGTTCCTGCAATATCATAGGAACGAAATTCCAAGTTATTTGGATGCACTATTTTCAAAGTCACCAACCTAAAATGGTTTCCTTTTGCTTCTACTTCATATATATTACCTTTAATATGTTTGACATTATAGTAGTTGATAGTGCTACGAACGTTAAACCTCTCATTAATATCAATAATTCGTAAAAAAAATATATTCTAATTTTTTTCAAAATCTATCCACTGCACATTGAGACTCTCAATGTGTTAGAAAAGTTAATAAAAAATAAAAAAAATGGCATAAGTATGTTGTATGTAGCAGTTACTTATAATCAAATTTATGTGAAATGCTAGTAGGATATAGAACACCATCCCAAGAAAACCAAGCCAAAGAAGATTTAACTCTTCGTCGAAAACTTCGACATTTCCCTACATTACATTAACACATACATCTGTTAGATTTATAAAAAAAAAAAAAAAAATAGTGTATAAATAAAACAGAAATAAATTAAACTTGCCACGACATCATGAGCTACAAGATTCCCCTTTAAGAAAAAAAATGACCAAGGGTAATTTGAATAATGAGAACTTGCCCATGCCAAAACCCTATTCAATTCTTGGCTATAATTTGGTCTATTATTATTTTTCACCCATTGTGTCCACAAAGAGCTAATACATGGATATCCTACAGAAATATGTGCAAAAATCCTCCTAAAGGCCAACAGGTTTGATGGTATGCTATATTGAAGAAGAGATACGTGGGCGAGCAAACAAAAAGTAGTACAGGAAGAAGGGGTCATAAATAAGGGATGCTTATGTTTGTTCGTGAAAACATCACTGTAAAACAAATAAAACCAACAATTAATAATTAATAAAGAAATAAAAAAATTGGCATAAGTATGTTGTGCGCAATACTTACTATTAATCAAATTTATGTGAAATGCTAGTAGCATATAGAATACCATTCCAAGAAAACCAGGTCAAAGAAGGTTTAACTCTTCGTCTAATACTTGAGCATTTCCCTACATTACATGAACACATTTATCTTTTAGATTTATAAAATAAAATAGTGTATAAATAAAATAGAAATAAATTAAACTTGCCATGACATCATTAGATACAAGATTTCTCATTTGAATAATGAGAACTTAGCCATGCCAAAACCCTATTCAATTCTTGGCTATAATTTGGTCTATTATTATTTTTAACACATTGGGTCCAGGAAGAGCTAATACATGGATATCTTGCAGAAATATGTGCCAAAGTCCTCCTAAAGGTTAACACGTTTGATGATATGCTATATTGAAGCAGAGATACGTGGGCGAGCAAACGAAAAGCAGTACGACAAGAAGGGGTCATAAGTAAGGGATGGTTATGTATGGTCTTGAAAACATAACTATACAACAAATGAAACAATCAATTAATAATTAATATAAATTAAAACAATAAAAAAATTAATATATGAATAATATTACTCATGAAATGCTCATCGATCCCTTAAAACATCAATAAGCAATCTGAAATCTTTAGTTTGATTCAAAAAGTCGTATAAGACACGTGCAATATTATTATGGATAAACTGAATATCTAGTCCCATATTCTCATCACATGACCTTGTGATTTTCCCTCTACTGTTCACCACTGCTACATTATCCATACCAAATCCATCTTCCAACTTCTTTGATGATACCAAGTATTGAATAGCTTGAAAAATGTCAACGATTATGAAATATTAACTAAATAAAAATATATAAAATAAAAAAAACATTAAAAAGTAAATAAAATATGAATTACAAAAATACCGTAGAATTGATATCAATTCTTGCTTAAGTCTATGTCCGATTACAAGTTTGTGTTGTCGTATTTAATCTTGTAGGCTGATGTTGAGTTAAAAAACAATTATATGTTGGCCAAATTTTACAAACTATGATAGCCAGCTAATACATACTGCTTATCCAAAGTTCCCTCAATACCATAGGAATGAAACTCTCTATCGTTTAGATGCATTGTTTTCAAAGTCACCAACCTAAAATAGTTTCCTTTTGCTTCTGCTTCATACATATTGTCTTTAATAAGTCTGACATTATAGTAGCTAATAGTGCTATAGACGTTAAACCTGTCATTAATATCAATCATTCGTAAAAAATATATATACTAATTTTTGTCACAATCTATCCACTGCACATTAAGACTCTCAAGTTGTTAGAAAAGTTAATAAAAAAAATGGCATAAGTATGTTGAATGCAACACTTTCTATTAATCAAATTTATGTGAAATGATAGGACCATATGGAATACCATCCCAAAAAAACCAAGAAAAAAAGGTTTAACTCTTCATCTAAAACTTGAGCATTTCCCTACATTACATAAACACATATATCTTTTAGATTTATATATATAAAAAAAATAATGTATAAATAAAACAAAAATAAATTAAACTTGCCACGGCATCATTAGCTACAAGATTTCCATGAAAACAAAAAATGACCAAGGGTAATTTGAATAATGAGAACTTGGCCATGTCAAAACCCTTTTCAATTCTTGGCTATAATTTGGTCTATTATTATTTTTAACCCATTGGATCCATGAAAAACTAATACATGGATATCCCACAGAAATATTCGGCAAACTCGTCCTAAAGGCCAACATGTTTGATGATCTGCTATATTGAAGTAGAGATACGTGGGCAAGGAAACGAAAATTAGTACGACAACAAGGGGTCATAAATAAAGGATGCTTATATATGGTCCTGAAAACATCATTGTACAACAAATAAAACCAACAATTAATAATTAATATAAATTAAAACAATAAATCAAAATTAATATATGAATAATCTTACTCATGAAATGTTCGTGGAACCCTTAAAACATCAATAAGCAATCTGAAACCATTAGTTTGATTCATTCTGAGCCCATAGCAGTCGTTCAAAAAGTCATGCAAGACACGTGCAATATTATTATGGATAAATTGAAGATCTAGTCCCATATTGTCCTCACATGACCTTGTGATTTTCCCTCTACCGTTCACCACTACTACATTATCCATACCAAATCCATCTTCTAGCTTCTTTGATGATACCAAGTATTGAATAGCTTCAAACATGTCACCGGAGAGGAAATCTTAACTAAAAATATATATATATAAAATAAAAAACATTAAAAAGTTAATAAAATATTTATTACAAAAATACCGTAGAATTGATATCAATTCTAGCTTAAGTCTATGTCCAATTACAAGTTTGTGTTGTCGTATCCAATCTTGTAGGCTGATGTGGAGTTAAAAAACAGTCATACGTTGTCCAGATTTTACAAAACTATGATAGCTAGCTAACACAACTGCTTAACCAAAGTTCCCGCAATATCATAGGAATGAAATTCTCTGTCGTTTGGATGCACTGTTTTCAAAGTCACCAACCTAAAATAGCTTCCGTTTGCTTCTGCTTCATATATATTGTCTTTAATATGTCTGCCATTATAGTAGCTAATAGTGCTACAGACATTAAACTTGTCATTAATATCAATCATTCGTAAAAAAATATATACTAATTTTTTTCACAACCTATCCACTGCACATTGAGACTCTCAAGGTGTTAGAAAAGTTAATAAAAAAAAATGGTATAAGTATGTTGAATGCAACACTTTCTATTAATCAAATTTATGTGAAATGATAGTACCACATGGAATATCATCCCAAAAAAACCAAGCAAAAGAAGGTTTAACTCTTCGTCTAAAACTTGAGCATTTCCTTACATTACATAAACACATATATCTTTTAGATTTATAAAAAAAAAAATAATGTATAAATAAAACATAAATAAATTAAACTTGCCACGGCATCATGAGCTACAAGATTTCCTAAGAAAACAAAAAATGACCAAGGGTAATGTGAATAATGAGAACTAGGTCATGCCAAAACCCATTTCAATTCTTGACTATAATTTGGTCTATTATTATTTTTAACCCAATGGGTCCATGGAAAACTAATACATGGATATCCTGCGGAAATATTTGCCAAAGTCGTCCTAAAGGCCAACACGTTCGATGATCTGCTATATTGAAGTAGAAATACGTGGGCGAGCAAATGAAAAGTAGTACTACAAGAAGGGGTCATAAATAAGGGATGCTTATGTATGGTCGTGAAAACATCATTGTACAACAAATAAAACCAACGATTAATAATTAATATAAAATAAATAAATAAATAAAAATTAATATATGAATAATCTTACTCATGAAATGCTCGTGAATCCATTAAAACATCAATAAGCAATCCGAAATCATTAGTTTGATTTATTTCGAGCCCATAGCAAGTGTTCAAAATGTCGTGTAACACACGTGCAATATTATGATTGATAAACTGAAGATCTAGTCCCATATTGGCATCACATAATCATGTAATTTTCCCTTTACCGTTCACCACTGCTACATTATCCATACCAAATCCATCTTCCAGCTTCTTTGACGATACCAAGTATTGAATAGCTTCAAACATGTCACCGGATAGGAAATATTAACAAAATAAAAATATATAAAATAAAAAAACATTAAAAAGTACATAAAATATTTATTACAAAAATACCGTACAATTGATATCAATTCTTGCTTAAGTTTATGTCCGATTACAAGTTGGTGTTGTTGTATTTAATCTTGTAGGCTGATGTGGAGTTAAAAAACAATTATACGTTGTCCAGATTTTATAAAACTATGATAGTCAGCTAACACATACTGCTTATCCAAAGTTCCTGCAATATCATAGGAACGAAATTCTCTATCGTTTGGATGCACTATTTTCAATGTCGCCAACCTAAAATAGTTTCCTTTTACTTCTGCTTCATATATATATATCGTCTTTAATATGTTTGACATTACAATAGTTGATAGTGTTACGGACGTTAAACCTGTCATTAATATTAATAATTCATGAAACAATATGTAGTAATTTTTTTCACAATCTATCCAGTGCACATTGAGACTCTCAATGTGTTAGAAAAGTTAATAAAAAAAATGGCATAAGTATGTTGTATGTAACACTTACTATTAATCAAATTTATGTGAAATGCTAATAGCATATATAATACCATCTCAAGAAAACCAGGCTAAAGAAGGTTTAACTCTTCGTCTAAGACTTGAGCATTTCCCTACATTACATTAACACTTACATCTTTTAGATTTCTAAAAAAAAGATAATGTTTAAATAAAACAAAAATAACTTAAACTTGCCATGACATCATGAGCTACAAGATTCCCCATGAAAACAAAAAATGACCAAGGGTAATTTGAATAATGAGAACTTGGTCATGCCAAAACTCTTTTCAATTCTTGGCTATAATATGGTATATTATTATTTTTAACCCATTGGGTCCATAAAAAACTAATACATGGATATCCTGTAGAAATATTTGCCAAAGTCCTCCTAAAGGCTAACACGTTTGATGATCTGCAATATTGAAGTAGAGATACGTAGGCGAGCAAACGAAAAGTAGTACGACAAGAAGGGGTGATAAATTAGGGCTGCTTATGTATGGTTGTGAAAACATAATGGTACAACAAATAAAACCAACAATTAATAATTAATATAAATTAAAACAATAAATAAAAATTAATATATGAATAAACATTCTCATGAAATGCTCGTGCATCCGTTAAAACATCAATAAGATATATGAAATCATTAACTTGATTTATTTCAAGCCCATAGCAGCAGTTCAAAATGTCGTGTAACACATGTGCAATATTATGATTGATAAACTGAAGATCTAGTCTCATATTGTCATCACATAATCTTGTAATTTTCCCTTTACCGTTCACCACTACTATATTATCCATACCAAATCCATCTTCCAGCTTCTTTGACGATACCAAGTATTGAATAGCTTCAAACATGTCACCGGATAGGAAATATTAACTAAATAAAAATATATAAAATAAATTTAAAACATTAAAAAGTAAATAAAATATTTATTACAAAAATATCATACAATTGATACCAATTCTTGCTTAAGTCTATGTCCGATTACAAGTTGGTGTTGTCGCATCCATTCTTGTAGGCTGATGTGGAGTTAAAAAACAATTATACGTTGTCCAGATTTTAGAAAACTATGATAGCCAGCTAACACATACTGCTTATCCACAGTTCTCACAATATAATAGGAACAAAATTCTCTGTTATTTGGATGCACCATTTTCAAAGTCACCAGCCTAAAATAGTTTCCTTTTGCTTATGCTTCATATATATTGTCTTTAATATGTTTGACATTATAGTAGCTGATAGTGCTACAAACATTAAACCCGTCATTAATATCAATAATTCGTAAAAAAAAATATATAGTAATTTTTTTCACAATCTATCCACTACACATTGAGACTTTCAATGTGTTAGAAAAGTTAATAAAAATATATAAAAAATGGCGTAAGAATGTTGTATGAAACAGTTACTCTTAATCAAATTTATGTGAAATGCTAGTAGCATATCGAATACCATCCCAAGAAAACCAAGCCAAAGAAGGTTTAACTCTTCGTCTAAAACTTGAGTAGTTCCCTATACTACATTAACGCATACATCTTTTAGATATATAAAAAAATAATAATGTATAAATAAATCAAAAATAAATTAAATTTTCCATGACATCATGAGCTACAAGATTCCCCATGAAGAAAAAAAATTACCAAAGGTAATTTAAATAATGAGAACTTGGCCATGCCAAAACCCTTTTCAATTCTTGGCTATAATATGGTTTATTATTATTTTTAACCCATTGCGTCCATGAAAAACTAATACATGGATATCCTGCAGAAATATTTGCCAAAGTCCTCTTAAAAGCCAACACGTTTGATGATCTGCTATATTGAAGTAGAGATACGTGGGCGAGCAAACGAAAAGTAGTACAACAAGAAGGGGTCATAAATAAGGGATGCTTATGTATGGTCGTGAAAACATCAGTGTACAACAAACAAACCCAATAATTAATAATTAATATAAATTAAAAAAATAAATAAAAAATAATATATGCATAATCTTACTCATGAAATGCTCGTGGATACCTTAAAACATCAATAAGCAATCTGAAATCATTAGTTTGATTTATTTCGAGCCCATAGCATTCATTCAAAATTTCGTGCAAGACACATGCAATATTATTATGGATAAACTGAAGATCTAGTTCCATATTGTCATCACATAATCTTGTGATTTTCCTTCTACCGTTCACCACTGCTACATTATCCATACCAAATCCATCTTCCAACTTCTTTGATGATACAAAGTATTGAATAGCTTCAAATAGGTCACCAAATAGGAAATATTAACTAAAGAAAAATATATAAAATAAAAAAAACGTTAAAAAGTAAATAAAATATTTATTACAAAAATACCGTAGAATTGATATCAATTCTTGGTTAAGTCTATGTCTGATTACAAGTTTGTGTTGTCGTATCCAATGTCGTAGGTTCATGTGGAATTAAAAAAAATATTATACGTTGTCCAGATTTTACAAAACTATGATTACCAGCTAACACATACTACTTATCCAAAGTTCCCGCAATATCATAGGAACGAAATTCTCTGTTATTTGGATGCACTGTTTTCAAAGTCACCAACCTAAAATAGTTTCCTTTTGCTTCTGCTTCATATATATTGTCTTTAATATGTTTGACATTATAGTAGCTGATAGTGCTACAGACGTTAAACCTTTCATTAATATCAATAATTCATAAAAAAATATATAGTAATTTTTTAACAATCTATCCACTGCACATTGAGACTCTCAATGTGTTAGAAAAGTTAATAAAAAAATGGCATAAGTTTGTTGTATGTAACACTTACTCTTAATCAAATTTATGTAAAATGCTAGTAGCATATAGAATACCATCCCAAGAAAACCAAGCCAAAGAAGGTTTAACTTTTCGTCTAACTTTGGCATTTCCCTACATTACATTAACACATACATCTTTTAGATTTATAAAAAAAATAATGTATAAATAAAACATAAATAAATTAAACTTGCCACGACATCATGAGCTACAAGATTCCCCATGAAGAAAAAAAATGACCAATGGTAATTTGAATAATGAGAACTTGGCCATGCCAAAACCCTTTTCAATTCTGGGCTATAATTTGGTATATTATTATTTTTCACCCATTGGGTCCACGAAGAACTAATACATGGATATCATGCAGAAATATGTCCCAAAGTCCTCTTAAAGGCCAACACGTTTGATGATATGCTACATCAAAGCAGAGATACATGGGCGAGCAAATGAAAATTAGTACAATAAGAAGGGGTCATAAATAAGGAATGCTTATGTATGGTCATGAAAACATCAGTGTACAAAAAATAAAACCAACAATTAATAATTAATATAAATTAAAACAATAAATAAAAATTCACATATGAAGAATCTTACTCATAAAATGCTCGTGGATCCCTTAAGACATCAATAAGCAATTTGAAATCATTAGTTTGATTCATTTCGAGCCCATAGCAGTCGTTCAAAAAGTCGTGCAAGACACGTGCAATATTATTATGGATAAACTGAAGATCTAGTCCAATATTGTCATCACATGACCTTGTGATTTTCCCTCTACCGTTCACCACTACTACATTATCCATACCAAATCCATCTTCCAGCTTCTTTGATGATACCAAGTATTGAATAGCTTCAAACATGTCACCGGATAGGAAATATTAACTAAATAAAAATATATAAAATAAAAAAACATTAAAAAGTAAATAAAATATGTATTATAAAAATACCGTAGAATCAATATCAATTCCTGGTTAAGTTTATGTCCGATTCCAAGTTGGTATTGTTGGATCCAATCTTGTAGGCTGATGTGGTGTTCAAAAACAATTATATGTTGTCCAGATTCTACATAACGATGATAGCCATCCAAAACATACTATTTATCCAAAGTTTTCGCAATATCATAGGAACAAAATTCTCTATCATTTGGATGCATTGTTTTCAAAGTCACCAACCTAAAGTAGTTTCCTATTCCTTCTACTTCATATATATTGTCTTTAATATGTATGACATTATAGTATTTGATAGTGCTACGAATGTTAAACCTGTCATTAATATCAATCATTCGTAAAAAAAATAAAGTAATTTTTTTCACAATCTATCCACTGACCATTGAGACTCTCAAAATGTTAGAAAAGTTAATAAACAAATAAAAAAAATTGGCATAAGTATGTTGTGTGCAACACTTACTATTAGTCAAATTTATGTGAAATGCTAGCAACATATAGAATACCATTCCAAGAAAACCTGGCCAAAGAAGGTTTAACTCTTCGTCTAATACGTGAGCATTTCCCTACATTACATAAACACATATATCTTTTAGATTTATAAAATAAAATAGTGTATAAATAAAATAGAAATAAATTAAACATGCCATGACATCATTAGATACAAGATTTCTCATGATGACAAAAAATGACCAAGGGTAATTTGAATAATGAGAACATAGCCATGCCAAAACCCTATTCAATTCTTGGCTATAATTTGGTCTATTATTATTTTTAACCCATTGGGTCCATGAAGAGCTAATACATGGATATCTTGCAGAAATATGTGCCAAAGTCCTTCTAAAGGACAACATGTTTGATGATATGCTATATTGAAGCAGAGATAAGTATGCGAGCAAACGAAAAGCAATACGACAAGAAAAGGTCATAAATAAGGGATAGTTATGTATAGTCGTGAAAACATAACTATACAACAAATGAAACAATCAATTAATTATTAATATAAATTAAAACAATAAATAAAAATTCATATATGAATAATCTTACTCATGAAATGCTCATCGATCCTTTAAAACATCAATAAGCAATCTCAAATATTTAGTTTGATTCAAAAAGTCGTGCAAGACACGTGCAATATTATTATGGATAAACTAAAGATCTAGTCCCATATTGTCATCACATGACCTTGTGCTTTTCCCTCTACTGTTCACCACTACTACATTATCCATACCAAATCCATCTTCTAGCTTCTTTGATGATACCAAGTATTGAATAGCTTCAAACATGTCACCGGTTAGGAAATATTAACTAAATAAAAATATATAAAATAAAAACACATTAAAAAATAAATAAAATATTAATTACAAAAATACTGTAGAATCTATATCAATTCTTGCTAAAGTCTATGTTCGATTACAAGTTTGTGTTGTCGTATCCAATCTTGTAGGCTGATGTGGAGTTAAAAAAAATATTATTCGTTGTCCAAATTTTACAAAACTATGATAGTCAACTAACACATACTGCTTATCCAAAGTTCCCATAATATCATAGGAACGAAATTCTTTGTCGTTTAGATGCACTGTTTTCAAAGTCACCAACCTAAAATAATTTCCTTTTGCTTCTGCTTCATATATATTGTCTTTAATAAGTCTTACATTATAGTAGTTGATAGTGCTACGGACGTTAAACCTCTCATTAATATCAATCATTTGTAAATATATATATATATATATATACTAATTTTTGTCACAATCTATCCACTGCACATTGAGACTCTCAAGGTGTTAGAAAAGTTAATAAAAAAATGGCATATGTATGTTGAATGCAACACTTTCTATTAATCAAATTTATGTGAAATGATAGTACCATATGAATACCATCCTAAAAAAACCAAGCAAAAGAAGGTTTAACTCTTTGTCTAAAACTTGAGCATTTCCGTACATTACATAAACACATATATCTTTTAGATTTATAAAAAAATAATAATAATGTATTAATAAAACGGAAATAAATTAAACTTGCCACGGCATCATGAGCTACAAGATTTCCCATGAAAACAAAAAATGACCAAGGGTAATTTGAATAGTGAGAACTTGGTCATGCCAAAACCCTTTTCAATTCTTGACTATAATATGGTCTATTATTATTTTTCACCCATTGGGTCCATGAAAAACTAAAGGCCTCCTAAAGGCGAACACACTTGATGATCAGCTATATTGAAGTAGAGATACGTGGGGGAGCAAACGAAAACTAATACGACAAGAAGGGGTCATACCGTTCACCACTACTACATTATCCATACCAAATCCATCTTCCGGCTTCTTTGATGATACCAAGTATTGAATAGCTTCAAACATGTCACTAGTTAGGAAATATTAACTAAATAAAAATATATAAAATAAAAAAAATTAAAAAGTAAATAAAATATTTATTACAAAAATACCGTAGAATTGAT